>APFE031329949.1:112167-131134 GCA_000404065.3 Pinus taeda | reverse complement strand
GAATGTTGACACCTAATCCTCATGATTGGGTGAATATAATGTAAATAGATAAATAAGTAATATGAACAAACATCGGGAGATGAAGTGAACATTCTCTCCCTCATGTATTTAATGAAGACCTACCTTAAGGAATAAGCACGAATCAATTTTTGGTTGAGGAGTTATTTCCTGGTCTGACATGACCCTCAAATAGCTCTGATACCATGTAGGAATTTACAAGATAAGTTCTTTGGATAGAACACCAAGGGATATCGCTCAAACAGATCACAGATCAGTACACAAGTATTCTTAACGTGGGGAAACAATCTATGGCCTAAGCCAACACAACCACTTCAGGCATTTTATTAATGTAAAGGAAAGAAAATTTACATAAGCTTCTCTCTTGAATGGTCACCTTAGAAATGACCCTCCATGCTCTTTAAATTGAGTTCTTGGACCAATCAGGTGTTAAGCCACAGATCAAGTGTCAGTAATACCAAGGAGAGAATGAATCATCAGGTCACTTGATGCCTAGAACATATCATGACCATCAGATGGTAAGTTACAAAAGTACAAAGTAAAGAAACACACTTTACCTAACTCTACACTAGACCAAGTTATACTTAACTATTTCCTATGTGTCAGAATATCCTAACATCTATGTGGTATGCCATGAGGTTCCCCTTTCTAAGTAGGTAAAAGTATTTAGATTGTATGGGGATTCATAAGTCCTTGTGGGCTACTTCAACGAAAGAGTTTCCTTAACGATCTTTCATGTAGAATCATGCAAAGGAAAATATGATAGCCATAGGAGCAATATGATGATGTGTAAGTTCTTCATACAGATAGGGAAAATAATGCCATGGAAGATATGTGATGCAAGGAAGCTCTGCTATTAAATGTTGTGTTAGTTTCCATCTAAGATTGTATAATGGTAATGTGTTGTCATTTTTTTCCTTTAATATATTTGATCCTATTCAAATAGGATTAAGTTTCAAGATATATTTAAGGGCTAAGATATATCTGGGATTTTATTCTCAACTCATTTTTTTTTTTTAATTTATTAAGTTGATTGTGATGCATCCAAGGGATTGTACTTTCTAATTTCTTATGAAATATCAAATGTATGTTTTTATTCTGAAGAAAAGAAAGCGTTATGAAGGTTGCATGATGGCTAGCACATGACTTAGATGTATATATATGGTGATTGCTACCTATCAACACTTTAAATGTTTGTAGTTTCAGTGGTAGGGTTTCTCGAGATTGAACCATGATACCTCTATAATGTGGTAACATTTGTTGGTCCAATAAAGCGCTAATGGAGTCCATAAATCAAGATTATAATATTTGCATAGCTATTTATTGATGTGCTTTTGCAATATGGGAATTGTTGTGTATAGTATGTTTCCCTTTGCATGTAATTTATTTTGTAGCTAATTATCTTTGTAAATAATTTCTTATTTTAAATAGATTGTGTGGATGTTGAAGTAAAGTAAAAGGAAGATCTTTATTGTTAACACATAGACACATTTTTGTGTGCAAGAACTATGAGTTTTGGTTTCATAAGATGAAAACTTTACTCCAAGTTAAGGAATGTTTGAAAACAATCGAAAATGCTTTCTTATAATATGATAACTATGAAGTCCATGGCTAATGCCAAAATAAATCAACTTATGAAAATTAGGAAAAAGGAAAACAAGGTCAAGTATTAGATCAAGACCTTAGTATGCGACTCTCATGACAAAGTGAAAATAGTGAAAGTTCAAACCCTAAATGGGAGAGTTTTAAACCTTGAATATGGAGGTAGAGAAAGTTGACCAATTCATGACAAGATCGATGTGAGTTAGAGCGACGTGAGTTATTAATCAACTCATAATTCATATAGAAAATACTTAATATTGGAAAATTATTGAAAATTTTGTCATAAGCTTCCCTAAAAAATTTGGAATGGTTGTCATTGCTATAGAAGGGTCTAAAAATCTATCTAAATTGCCAATAAAAAAAATCTATTTTTATTTGTTTATAATTTAATCAAGTTAAAATGTTTTACTTAATAATTATAATTATAATTTTATTTCATTTGACCAAATTTTTACACAGCATAGCTTACATAATCATTTACACGACATAACCTTACATATAGATTACATAATCATTTACACGACATAACCTTACATTATCTTTTCTCTTTTGTAATAAGAAAACACCTCTTAAAATAACAACTAATTTAAATGATTAAACCATAAATTTATAACTTTATCTTTTCTAACATTTGACGTTTTCAAAATCTTTTTGAAAGTCAAATACTTTAAAAAAACAAAAAATATTAAATTCCATAGCTAATGACAACTAAAGTCAAATACTTCTTAAAAAAAATGTCAAATTCCATAGCTAATTACAACTCTCAATTACATAGAGGATCACTATATCATTACATTGATGGAAACTTAAACAATATCAATATTATTGATTTTGTGGAAAGCTATATTTAATGCTTTAATCATGGTGGAGGTTGTCATCTAAAGTATGAGAGGATCACTATATCATTACATTGATGGAAACTTAAACAATATCAATATTATTGATTTTGTGGAAAGCTATCTTTAATGCTTTAATCATGGTGGAGGTTGTCATCTCAAAGTATTTTTTTTTATTTTCTATTTTATGAAAAGCCTATTTCATTGGCTAGTTAGTTAGATTGATCTAATACTATTAAGAGTTGTGCAATAAGTTAGAAATTATTTATTTTATTTTGTTAAGCTTGTTAGGTTTTTCTTTTTCTATTTATAAACAATAAATTTACACCACATATGTGAGATAGGTGGCCTCAACTTGCCTAGTGGGAAACCAAGTCTGTTGGCCACCTATCCTTGTTATAGGCCATCCAAAAATTGTAAAGTATTAATCGTTTTAACCAAGCTAGATACATATCAATTTCATGATAAGATTCTATATGTCTATCTAACAAAAGCATGCATATTTAAAAGTAAATGCTACCTGTAAAAACAAAAAAGCCCAGGTAACTGGCTATTCCTGATGTTCTTCTTAAGTTGACTCGACCAGAGTTGGATCCTTGGCTGAGTCACCAGGCATCTCAGCTAGTTCAATGATGCAAGGGATGTTCCTTTTGAATTATGTCCAAGCGAATTTCCTTCTTGTGAAGCTGAAATTGGATTTTCTGCAAATATTTTTTATAGTTAGGCATATCTTGGAGTGTCAATGCCATCCCCAATGATATTTTCTCCATCGCCTTCCCCATAAAGCTTTTCATAAGCTAGTGAATGTAAAGGGTCTACTTAAATTGGGTTATTTGGCCTCTGGTGTTCCTGGGATATGGAATTATAGTCCGCTAGTTCTCCATCTCCTCTTCGAATTCACCTTCTTATTTAATTTCCCCTTCCCATTCTTCAAACAACTTGTGGGTTCCAGCATCCGTTCCCTCCTTGTAGGCCGTTGCAGCTTCGCTAATGAGGTGTTCTACTGTTTTCCTGCCTTGTCTCAGTTCTGAGGTGCTCGGGCCATTTTCATGTGCAGGTTCCCACCCCCGTATTCTATGCCCTCTTCCTCTTATCGATCAAGCGATCTCCACTCTGTCCACTCCCTGTTCAAAAGCACGATCAGTTAACCTCTGGTGCTTCATACCACCATTATGCTTATGCTTTGGTCTATCCTTAATGCAGTCAGAGACAGATGTTGGTTGGGTGATAGCTCGAGCAGGAAGCGAGGCTAGACGACTTTCCATGTTGTGCTAGTCTCTGTTCCCAACCCCATGTCTCTCATACATATTGCAGTTGAACCACCCCTCATACGGCCAAGAAAAAATGCCCCTGCCTAGGTGAATCTTCCCATTCCCTTTTGCCCAATCAAGGGTTCCCCAATGAGGTTGAGCCTTCCCATGCCCCTCTACCCAGTTAAGTTGTGCCCCTCCTCTATGTTCCCTCATGTCTACACTTCCCATTGCATTTCTTCTACCATTCCACCCTCGTATTCATGCAAAGCCACTCTGCCACTCTCAAGAGGAGTGTCATATCTACTTGCCCAACCGACACTCAAGGCTCTCATAGCCAGGACACTAAGCCAGACCACTGTCACCCCTAGCTTGCGGTGTTCTCCCCAGCTAACCCCTAAGTTCCCCTCCCCTGGCTTCTCCCGAACCCCCCATCCATAAACAAATAGAGATGCCATAGAAATGGGATAACATAACCAAGACACATACTCGAATACACTCCGCTGATGCCAACGACAGTAGCTCCACCTACTTGCTCCAGTGCTCCAACTCCCACCACGTTCGCAGTAATGTATTTCCCCCCTCTCGAATTGCGTAAACTCTCCAATCTAACCTACCATATCTTTTCCCCTGACCTTCCTTACATTCATCACCTCCCACCTCGTCCTTTCCATGCCCTCCACCTTTCCTATCTCCTCTACCATTACGCGTGTGGGAGGCCACCGCACCCATCACCATGAGCATTTCGAGGGCGGTGGGTGGTACCCCTCCATTAATCCTCATAACTAACATTATTGTTTGATGTCCCTTCTGTCCTCAAGAATGCACCTCGATCGAGCATTTGGTTGATTTCGTTCCCAGTTTCCTGGCTTTGTTGACAGTCTTGGTCTAGAATGTCCTCCAGGTATTTGAGTATGTCATCCCTGGGCTATAGTGGCCATAATTTTTCCAGTGGACCATGTTGTTGATTGCAACCCCAATTGGCCAAGAAGTCGATCGCTTTATTCCCTTCCCTTCTTACATGTCTGACCATTATATAGTTAAACTTATGAGTGAGCTCCCCTATTCCCTATATGAGGTGAGTTGTCCTCAAACTTTGGCTCAATTTATCCGATGACATGCCATTGTTTAGTTTCCTCATGGTATCTGTGACCAGGCTAGAGTTTCCTTCCACCACCACATTTTGGTACCCCATTCTTACAATAATTTGGAGTCCCTATCTAGCTATTGTGAATTCTGCCTCATTGTTGCTTGCAAACCCACACGAGTCTGCATATATGAGCTGCATGTTCACTTGGGTATCTTAGAATATGCCACCAAGCCCTACTGTTCTGGGTTCCCTTTTGAAGCCTTATCAAAATTAAGTTTTATGAACCCTTCACCGAGGGTAGTGAACTTCATCAGGGAATCTATAATTGTCCTATCCGTTTTCTAGGCATTTGGGGCCACCATTTCCTTTTTTAGGTTAAGTCTTCAAAGAATTTTTGCTTCTTGGGGAGGGACTTGCCAGTCTTTTGGGCTCCAATGATTTGTTAGAATAGTTTCCCTAATGTTTCTTACAATTCCTTCCCATACCTGTTCTTGGGTTGAGGATTGTTTTTGAATATTCTACAGTTTTGTTCTTTCCATTTGGCCCATAGGTTTAACCCCAAGTCGAGACCCCAAGCTCGGTTCAGAACCAGACTTGAGTAGATATTGTTGCACCATAGGAGGTTTGTCTCCTTTATGTTGTGACAATCTTGGTCCATCTTTCCAAAGAGTCCTTGCAATTGGCACCATTTCTCTTTTATAGACAGGCATGAGTTGAGCACATGCTCTATATTCTATCTGTTTTGTTGGCACATCTAGCATAACGATGATCCCTAAATTCATTTCTTTTGTAGTTGGTCCCAAGTAAGGATCTTCCCTTTACATACCAGCCATTGGAAATGGGCAACCTTAGGCCACCATCCTCCCGTCCAGATTTTTTTCTAGAGAAGTGTCTGGCAATCTTGTCCTTGTTCTGCTTTTAGTTCATACACTTCTTTGATGGTCAAGGTTCTTTTTGTTGAATGGCCCCATCTCAGAATTTCCGGGTCATTCTTGATCGTGATTTGTCTTGTTCTCATTTCTTTATCAAATTATTCCCATTGCTCTGTCTCTATACCTAGTCCCCAGTATTCCTTCTTTTTCCATGTTCTCCAGTTTCCTGGCCCTTTCTCTTCGGTCCAGAATTGTTCTACACACTAGATATTGTTATCATTGGTAAATCGATATATGTCTTGGAGTTCTTGATTATCTATGAGTCTTTCTCTTTGCTTCCATGGGTCCTGCCAAAATCTTGATGTTATGTCATATCAGATTTCCCATAAGACATGCTAAGTAATGAGGTCTCTATTTTGGCTTGCCAAATTCCATATTTATGAACCCTTGGTGGGTCTCTATATTGCAAAATCTCTTCAATTCTCTTGTTGGGTGCAGGATCCCCCAATGGAAGTTTTGTGGCTTAAAGCCTAGATTTTGACTAAATCCGATGTAAAGACACTTCATTTTGTGGGCATGGAGCGCGAACTTGTAAATGAGTCATAGGGTTGTCCACCCTCAATTTTGTAATGTAATGTTGGCTTTAGAGATCTATCCATGGTCTGCGGACCATGGGATTGTATAAATAGAGAGAGGCTCTAATTTGTAAAGGGGGGGTCAATTGAGAAGTAATAGATGGAGAATTGAGTCTTATCTAAGTGCAGAGACGAGTCTTGGGTTGTAGAGTAGGAGAAAGGCTTTGCAGCTAAGTGCGCAGAGGCCTAGTATTCTGTAGATGACTGCGCGAACCCCTGTAGCTGAGTGTGTATGGAAGGTTGAGTCTGTAACCGATTGAAGCATTAATAAAAAGAAGTTTTATACCATTCCTGTGTATTTATTTACTGTTTCTGCATTGAATGTATTGGTTATAAATTACATTTATATTGTTTATATGATGCATGAACTTATATGGTTGTGTTGATTAAGTGAATATAAGATAAAGTATCTATTTACACGAAGTTAACTAATAGTTATAAGAAGATAAATAAGATCCATGGGGTAACTTGGGGAAATAGTGCAAATCGCTGCCTTAGTAGCGCAAAAGCACCTCATCCCCTGGTTAGGGTTGTGCAAGGGCAATTATAATAGATCACGAAGGTCTCACAAGTCAGGATAGTGCACGAAGTGACCTGCATGAAGGTATTCACAGTTGGACTAAATTGACCCCTCAGACATCTGAATGGTTTGAAACCTAGTTCTAGCATCTCCCCATACTGCTTCGAGTGAGACCTCAGTCTTCGCTCCATGGGTTGTTGCTAAAAGGACTAGTAGTGTAGGGATTTTTTTAGCTAATTAACTCCGAACCTAGGTCAGGCCCAATCAAGCCAACAAATGGTTCCATTGCCAGGACGAGAATCTGCATAGAGATGTCTGATGTCATATCATTGGAATCCAACTAAGAAGGAAATTGAAGGTTGGTTGGATAGAAGGATTCACGAGTTTGTGGCGCAGGAGAACAAGAATCCATGATTGATAAAAGAAGAGTGGTTCGATTTCTACCTGTACACAGAAATCCATGAGATCTTTTTCGCATCTTTCCCTACTGAGCTGTACGAGTGGATCATAAAGCTAGTAGATAGCCGAGGAAGGTGGAACATCAACGGTCCTATTGTGTGGACCCTAGAGTTGGAGCGTAGATTGGAAGCATCAAAGGATAATATCGCGCGCACTGTTGATCACTGGCTTGATCAAATTATACGAGGGTTCATTATTGAGTTCGCGGTAGATACTTGAGTTAGCTATAACAAGGCAGAGTGACACTTTCTTAAAGGACCACAAGGTAAGTACGTAAAGTCTTTGGATGCTTGGATTAAAATTATATTGTGTGAAAAGAGGGTTATGCAATTACCTTGATGTTTAGAGCTACACGAAGTAGAAAAATCTATAGAAACAAAGGAAGTAAGGGACCAGACAATAGCCCTTTGATTTCACCTCTGCGAGGGGACGAGGAAGAGCTCGTGAAGGTCTCTCTGTGAAGTGCAATCCATTTGATAAGGCAGAGGATTCTGCGCATGCCACCCCAACCCACACCGCCACCAGCATCGTCGCCTTCACCTCCATCTTCACCCGTACCACCTCCGCCACCACCATGAGTTAATATGGCAAGAATGATAAAATTGCTTGTGTTCAAGGGAGTAGGAAATGAGGATCGGACCAATTTTGGTTTGTGATAAGAGCCGTATGGGAAGAACAGGGAGTTACATATGACAATATAATGAAAGTGACATTGGCTAGCGCCCTGCAAGACCACGCATTGACCTGGTATATTAAGAATTCTAATGAAAATCCGAATGAGGGAAGGCATGGATATTCAAATTGTGCTAAACAGGGAATTTAGTAGGCCAAAATTAGAAGTGCAGTGGATCATTGGATTCAAAGAGTTCACAATGCTACCAGGTGAGACTCCTTGGGAGTTGGATCAGAAGTTGAAGTGTATGATTCGTGAAGCTAATATGAATCTGACGGATGGACAACACCGCGAATGGTTTGTAGTGTTGCTAATGCCACATCCGAGGAGCATGTTGTCACAACAGAAGTTAATGGCTCATGCAAAGGCCTTCGATGAGGCTAGATGAGACCCCGATGTAGGATCCTAACTTGGGAGTTCAACAAATCCATGTGCAGTTGAGAAACTTATGCCTTGAGATGCAGAGTCTAAAACAGGATAGGGCAGCTCGTCAGAAAGTGCGCGAAGAGGTATGGTGTGTAAAATGCAAGTGTCAGGGTCATGATAAGGACCATTGCCCAGTGTTCACAAATTACCTCGCGGGAGGAGGAATGATGCCATTAAGACTAGAGGCACAAGTAGGACCTAGCACAGTAGCTGCTTTGTGGTGCGCGATTTTTCAAATAGGAGGGAAACATGCTATGGACAACTATCATTTGTTACAAAAGTACACACAAAATTCGCAATGATTGTTCTATAACTTTGATAGATCAGTGGAACACGATGAGCACACCTGTAGAAGCTATGAGGTAATGATGGATAGAACTCTCACCTACAGAGTTCAGGCTGAAATGTGGCCCCTAGACTCGAAAGCAAGAGTGGCGCGAACTAGATTTCAGGGGCGCAGATGAGGCCAAGGTGGAGGAGGACTTGGAAGAGGTCATAGACAGTTGATATGCTACAATTGCTGAGGGCTAGGACATTATGCCCGTGATTGTACAAACCCAACACGTCCATTATGTTTGTAATGTACCTTGTTTGATCATGAGATGAAAGATTGTCCTATGCTAATAGCTAGGATACGCAATAAGGGAGTGCTACCGCCTCCCCCGACTCAGAACCTTCAAATAATGAGGTCTAATCCATGCGAGGAAGATCCAAATGTGAACATTATGCTATGAAGTGGAATCACAAAGGGAGATGATAAAGGCAAACAACTCGAAGATAGTACTTGGGTTCGCAAGGCTTTGACAAAAGAAGTAGAGTTTGATTTGGAGCGCGCTAAGAAAACCTTCATGGAAGCTAAGAAGAGCTTCATTGATGCCTCCACTTCAGGAAGAAAAGGTAGATCGAAGCTAGAAATGGACCCATCTATGCTTACGACACTCCTGGAAACATACATGAAGCTACTGCACGACAGTAAGGCTGTAAAGGGACTACAGGAACTCATTAACAGATGCGCTAGGACCACGCCAGGAGAACCACGCATAGTCCAGAGGATTAGAAAGCATACGACAAGGATGGGAAGAGAAATGAGGTTAACTGCGCAGATTGGAGAATATGAGATGGACCAAGTAATTTTGGATTTAGGATCGAATTCGAACATTCTACCGAAGCAGACATGGGAGCACATGGGGAGGCATATGCTGCGGTGGTCTCCTATTCAATTGCGAATGGTGAAACAACAAAAGATAATACCCCTCGGGTGATTACAGGGAATCACTATGGATATTGAGGGAGCGAGCGCGCTAAAAGACTCTGAAATAATAAAGATTGTTGATGATAGCAATCCCTACCCCCACGCTCTTAGTAATTTATTGAGCCACTGACATGAACAGGGTGATTAATCTAAATAAGTGCAAGATGATTTTTGAGAAGATGTCTCTGTGCGTAGTTATACCCTTAGACCCTGCTGAAGGATCGCGCTATAAAGAGAAGGTGCGCGACTATGAAAGTGGTGATGATTTGGATTGCATCTACAAAATAATCGTGCGAGAGCAAGACAGGGTAAATCCCACTACGGAGGGACAGGATCTCATGGGAGCATGAAAGCTCCATTACGTTGGATTCTGATGAAGAGATAGAGTGATGCCAGATTTGGCTACACGAGGTAACCACGTTGAACTTTAATATGATGACAAGATGATTGCGGTGTGTATCGACAAAAGTAAGAGATCTACCTACTTATGATGGGTTAAGTGAGGTAGATACTTTCCTAGATAAGTTTGAAATGGAGGTGCCAGAAAAGCAACGTCTCCAGGCCTTGAATTGGGTACTATGTGCTATGCCCACGAGGTGGTGGGGTGCGCATGAAGGGAGCTTTGAGGATTGGCACGAATGTAAGAGAATGATGTGCACATGGTTTGGGAAGCCTAGAGTCTGATTGGACGATAAATACAATGGATGGGATGGTCCACGTGCGCATTTGTCCAGGTTGGTATAGGCATATGGCAAACAGCCTACGCAGATGCACATGAACTTCACGTTGGGAGATATGGACAATAAGCATGTGCTGGGTGGGAAAGTGCGCCAACGGCACCTCAAGATGGAACGACAGAATGTGGAGAGAATGATCGTGCAGAAGGTTATCCACGCGGAAGCATTTAAAGAGATGTGTGAAGCATTGAACAAGGTATGTAGTGCACAACAAATTGATTGTGACCAGCGTGTACCAGCAGTTTTATGGGCTTGTAGGGCAACGTGCAAGAAACTGATAGGACAGGTGCCTTTTAGGCTAGCCAATGGAGCGAATGCTATAATGCCGATGGAGTATATCATGCCTACTCCGCGCATACCAGTGCCCATGGATATGACGGATCGCGGAGCCTTGCAAGAACGAATCACACAATTGGAAGAGATGAAAGAAGAACGATTGGGACCTGATGAAGAGATCCAGTAGGGCGATCTTAGGCTCCAAAAACTCATGAATAAAAGTGTTCGGTTCAGGAAGAAAAGCACCATGGAGGAAGCAGAAGTCAAGAAGCCGGAGGATGGAATAAAGAAGGAATTTCTTGATAAAAAGACCATGGTGATAGAACAGAATGAGCTTGTTTACGTTGACGAACTTGGGGACTACCATTGAGAGTTGATCAGCTTAATGCCTTGGATTGGACTGTATGTTATTAAGGAGGCCTCAGGTAGGGGCACAATGCAATCAGTGAAGTCAAATGGTGGACTCTTCCTAGGAAAATTAACCTGTAGCAAAGTTAAATGGCAAACTCTTCCCATTTGAATAGCTACAGGGAACATAGTCTTAGCGCTCTAGGCAGTTGAAAAGAGGCGCTGGACTATGAACTACTATGCATGAGAGTTACGCGATGTCAAGGCTGTGTACAGGAGCGAAGTGTCATAAGGTCTGTGACAGTGCAAGCGTAGCTACGATGCCACGCGGGTTGGCTGGAAAGTGACCATTGTAGTCACTATTCATGATGTGATGCTTCATTTGAGACCAAATGGAGCGGGTGGTAGGCATTTAAGGCCAACTTTATGGGCTAGATTTGGGAGAATCTGCTTCCAAGGGAGCATTAATGGACTGATTTAGGGGGAATGGTCGAATTCGAATTCAAAAGGTGCTATAAAGGGACCACACAGGCGGTGGCCCTTACATAGAGGCTTGCATGGATGCAACAAGCAAAAGCACTCAAGGAGTAGGTAGATGCGGCATGACATAAGGAAGTGGTTTTGAAGGTGCACGTCCAACCATGGATCGGTGAGGCCTTTGTCATTACAGCCTCGATTGAATCTCAGCTCATGCATATGTAGGGAACATAGGAGGAGATGCATGGTAGCAGTTCAGATACCGTGGTTTCTGAACAACATGTGCAGGAGATACAACTGGTAGTTGCTCAGTGCGCTGCCAATCTTCCAGCAGTTCGGGCAGAGTTGGGAGGTCTCCGCGTGAAGATCTCCGCACCGACAGAGTGACTCAAGGGCGAGTCACGATGTTTGTGTTGGGGACCTGCTGGGCGCGGGATCCCCCAAGGGGAGCTTTGGGTCTTAAAGCCCAGATTTTGAATAAATCTAATGTTAAGCGTCCGCGTTTTGTGGGCATAGAGTGCGAACTTGTAAATGAGTCATAGGGTTGTCTACCCTCAATTTTGTATTGTAATGTCGTCTTTCGAGATCTACCCATGGTTCACGGACCATGGCATTGTATAAATAGAGCGAGGCTCTAAGTTGTAAAGGGGGGAATCAATTGAGAAGTAACAGATGGAGAATTGAGTCTTATCTAAGTGTAGAGATGAGTCTTGGGTCGTAGAGTAAGAGAAGGCTCTGCAGCTGAGTGCGTAGAGGCCTAGTAGTCTGCAGCTGAGTGCGCGAACCCCTGCAGCTAAGTGCGTAGGGAAGGTTGAGTCTATAACCGATTGAAGCATTAATAAAGAGAAGTTTTATACCATTCCTGTGTATTTATTTACTATTTCTGCATTAATGCATTGGGTATAAATTACATTTCTGTTATTTATATGATGCACAAACTTATATGGTTGTGTTGATTAAGTGAATATAAGATAAAGTATCTATTTACGCAAAGTTAACAAATAGTTATAAGAAGATAAGTAAGATCCATGGTGTAACTTGGGGAAATAGCGTAAATCGTTGCCTTAGCAGTGCGAAAGCACCTCAGCCCCTGGTTAGGGCTACGCAAGGGCAATTATAATAGATCGTGAAGGTCTCACAGTTCAGGACAATGCACGAAGTGACCTGCATGAAGGTATACATAGTTGGACTAAATTGACCCCTCAGACATCTCAAGGGTGTGGAAACCTGGTTCCAACATGCCCCCATACTACTTTGGGTGAGACCTCAGTCTGCACTGTGTGGGTTGTTGGTGAAAGGACCAGTAGTGTAGGGATTTTTTTGGCTAATTAACTCCGAACCTTGGTCAGGCCCCATCAAGCCAACATCTCTCTGAAATGTTATATTTTATTTTCCATATTTGTTTCGATAGGTCCCTTCCCCCCGTATCCATCTCCACCATAATTTAGCTCCCACGACTTTGTTTAAAGTGTAAGGGTCCCTAAGGCCTACCCCCCCTTCCATCTTTTATTTTTTCAAGCCCTATCAAGATATTACGGCCCATTTCCTCTTCTATTGAGCCCTGCCCCATAGGAACTTTTTAAATATGTTAAGCATTTTGGTGCAGGCCCCCTTAAGGGCTGCCATGCTTGACAATTGATATATTGGTATTAATTGTAGTATTTCTTTAAGGAGGATTGTTATGCCAACTAGATTGAGGGATCGAACGGCCCAACTTCCCAACATTCCTTGGATCTTCTAAAGGAACTGTTGCCATCCTGCCAGTTTTAGGGAATTCTCCGAGAGAGGCATACCCAAGTATTTAGTGGTGAGGTTACCTGTACTGAACCCTAGTATCCTAGCCAGATAGGTTTTTACATTCCCTTGGGTACTGAAGAAGAAGGTACATGATTTTTCATTGTTTATTTGAGTCTCTAATGCCAACATAAATGTGTTCAATATTTCTTTGATTCTATGGGCTTCTCTGAGCGATACTTGGAAAAAGAGCATGATTTCATCCATGAATTGTTGGTGTCTTATTGCAAGGTTGTTCCCCCATACCCTTAAGCCTTTGATCATGGATTCCTGAGCTTCCTTCTTAATGTATCTTCCCAAGCCCTCTGCAACAATAATGAACAAAAATGGAGACAAAGGGTCGCCTTGTCACAGACCCCGAGTAGGATTAAAGGTTCGGGTAGGAGTCTCGTTCAACAAGATAAAGAAAATAGGGGAGGATATCATAGAATTGATCAAATTAATCCATCTGGGGATAAAACCATAGGCTCCAAGGATACTCCTTAGAGACCCCCAACGTAGTTGATCATAAGCCTTTAATAGATCCAGCTTCACCATCATGCCTGCTAGCTTCTTTGCCTTAAGGGAGTGGACAATTTCTTGGGAGGTAACCACCCCATCTAAAATCTACCTTCCTTCAACAAAACATGTTTGTTATGGGGAGATGATACTTGGAAGAAGAGGTTTTAGCCGCTTGACTATAAGAGTAGATATAATTTTATAAATGACATTACAGAGGGCAATGGGACGGAATCCCTAGGGATCTTCCGATTTCGAGGTCTTAGGGATGAGGGTAATAAAGGTGGAGTTAAGAACGAGGCATACCTTTTGATTTCTCCTTGATTCTTCCACAAGTGATAGAATGTATTTTCCCATAAAAGGCCAAGTGGATTGGTAGAATTCTATTGTGAACCCATCTGGGCCTGGGGCCTTATTTTTTTTCATGCCTTTGACAATTGTTTCTGTTAGAAAATTATATATTACAGAGCAATGGAAAACATAAAATATTGCATAAATATAAACACAAAAAATGCATAAAATAAGAGAGACATAGATATACGTGGTTCACCGAGTTTGGGCTACATCCATGGAGAAACAGTCAGTCCTTCTTTTATTATATTATCTAGCAAACTGAAGAGATACAACCTATAGTAGATCTGCTATAACACCCTCTTCACTCTCAATCTCCTCTCTCTTCCTCACTCAGAATACAAATATACATAGACGCAATACAATTCCCTCATATATAGTGAGGGGTTGCCTTATAGGGAAAAAAACCCTAAATTAAACATAACTTCTACCGTCAGATCATCCGCCTAATGAACAACCCAGATTGACTAGAAATTACTAGACTTTTACAAGGAAATTTTACTTCTATTTTTAGCTTCGGGGGCACTGCCCCCGAACCCCCACCAAGGGACCGCTGGCCCTTGGACCCCCCAGCTGGGGGGGATTAGCCCCCCCGCGTGGAGGGGTGTACAGTCTTCTTGAGGTATACATCCGGCTGAAACCTTTGAATACATAAGATAATCAAGCTTCACACCCAACATTTTCCACCTCCTCGAGTGTTGTTGCTCTCATCAAGGCCAGGTTTTGATCTTTAGTGACCTTGTGGGGAATATGTTGGGAGATTCTTTGAATTTCTTCCATTTTTCCCTCTTGAGGTTTTGATACGAGGTTTCGAAAGTGGTTTACTAAGAGCCCCTCCATCTCCTCATGTTGTGTTTCGCGGTTCCCCTCTTCATATTTAAGTGAGAATATTATGTTACTCTGGTGGTATTGGATCATGGCCTTATGGAAGAAACGAGTGTCCCTCTCCCCTTCTCTTAACCAATTAACCCTTGATTTTTGTTTCCATAGGATCTCCTCTTGCTTCCACCTTTCCTCCAACTCGCCAATTAGTTGTCCCTCTTCTATTGCTGCCTCTTATAATCTCCCTTCTTGTATTATTTTTTGGTTGCACTTCCATCATCTTCTGATTTAATTATTGTTGATCCTTCATGATGTGTTTGAAGTCTTCTTTGTTCCATTTCCTTATCTTCTTTTTAATTTCTTTGAGTTTTAGTTGGAACATATAAATATAGTTACTCCCTTGTTGGTCGCTGCGTCCACTAGAGCTCAATATTTTTAACGATGTTTGGATCTCTGAGACAGAAAGCTTCAAACCTAAAGGGTCGATTTTTCGGACTTGCTTTCAGATCCACTTCCAGACGAATTAGCCAGTGGTCTGAACCCATTCCAGGGAGAATTGATGCTTCTATGAATATATCTCTGCTAATTATATGTTCTGTATTAGGAATCTATTTAATCTGGACGCAATTTGGTGATTTCCCCCATCTTCTATTGTTCTAGGTGTGCAACCCGTTTATGGTTGGGATGTCTACTAATTGTTGATCTACTATATTTTCCCCCAAGAGCTCCATATCTATGTCCATTCTCCTCATACCTCCCCTTTTTTCTGCCAGTGGTGTGATCATGTTGAAGTCCCCTCCCACCACCCATAACTCCTCCGGGTATAAGCTTCTCATTTTTGCTAAGTTCTGTAGAAAAGCCATTTTTTCTCTAGGGATATGGGGTCTGTATACTCCTATGAGTAACACCCAATCTTTTGATCCAATGAATCTGAACCGTCTAGAGAGGATTCTCGAGATGCTAACCCAATCTTCAAACCATATTTCTCCTGGGTTCTAGATGATCGCCAACCCTCCTGCACTACCATTAGCGTCTTGTCCAATAACCTGGTACTCGAGTTTGAAATTTTCCAAAATCTCTTTCAATTTCATTTCACTTCTTTTCATTTCCTAGATGATCATTATACTAGGTCTATCTTTTTTCTGTCTCTCTTTTGAGGTATCTTTGTTTGCCTCTACTATTGAGGCCTCTTATATTCCAAGTTGTGATAATCGTTTCAATAATTTTGGGAGTTGTTGAAAGACCTCTGATAATGGCACCACCCTCCTGGAGTTTACTAATAGTTCCTCCACCATCTATATGGATTTGATCATAGTTCTTCTACCTCTCTCCCCCCCCGCCCCTCTCCCCCACCCTCCTTTTCTTAACGTTCCTAATTCATGCCCTTGTCTGCCATGGGAACCTAAGTGCTCTTGTTGGGCTATGATTTTCGATCCTTGTTTTATCTTGGATTGATGAAAATTTTCTTTATAGAGTTGTTTTTGGTCCTCTGGAATGAAGCGCTCATCCAGATGTCTCCACTCCTGTAGCAGTAGTTTCATCACTTGCTCTTCCACGCTAAGGTCTTCTTTATGGGAATCAATTTCCATTAGGTTTTGCTCCACCATTTGCATGGCATTCTCCTCTCTTCGATTTTAGTTAGTTCTTGTCTCTTTTGTTTATTTCCCTCGATCTCCTTCGTCCGGATGCCTTCCATCTCCTTAATGGCCTCCCCACTCGTTCCCCCCATCTCATCTGTCTTAAGGGTAACAAATCTGTTATGGTTTTGTTGCTCTCTCTCATTTTAGTTTGCCTTCTAGTTCCTAGTTGGTTTCTTATTTCTTTTCTTTTTGTGCATTTCCTAGAATCCACCCCCATCCTCTTTTCATGTCGCCTCTCCTACCTTCTTCCCCTACGATTGATTTTCTGGGTTGTTTAACGGGCAAGCCCGATACAGTAGGTCGTATGCATGGGAGCGCCTACATCTTAATGGGATATGCTCGTAGTTTAGGATTTGCAGCCATATCTCATCATGGTATTCTAGCTCTATGTAGTCTGGTAGTGGCTCAGTGATATTCATGTAAACACAAATTCTTGCATAGGATGTGTACCTACTTTTTCTTGTCGAGTCTGCCTCTTTGATGAAGGTGCTAATCGAGTTTCCTATTCCTTCCATTATTTCAAGGTCCCAGAAGTCCACTGGTAGGCCGAAGAGTCGAACCCAAATGGGTGCTGCTAACATCTTCTCTTGGTCCGGGTTGTAGCACTCCTCCCAGTGTCTCATAAACAAGTCAACATTGTTGAAGAAATATGGCCCATCTTCAAAAACTGTCTCCTTGTCTTATAGGTTAGAGAAAATTACCGAGAATAACCCTTTTGCCCCCAGCTCCTTTGGCTACCATCGTTGCTAGATCCATTTGATCAATTCCTTCTCAGTAGATCAGGCCCCAATGAACTTGCAGATTAGGCCATGGTCCTTCATATATTCTCTATATTCCTCCAGCTTGTTATTAGGTATTACGAATTGGGGTTTCTTGGTTGCTCTAGGTAGGCATTTTCCTCCCTACCCATCTTGCCATTTTACTCCCAGTACCAATAGACCCTTCCCGCAATTTCCATTGCCTTTGGATGTGCCATGATGACTCGTCTCCCCTACGGCGACGTTTCGGTAAAAGGGAATCTCCCCCACCATACTACTCATCCCCACTATTAGCCAGATCCATTGTCTTATTCCCCTGTCTTGTTACAAGCCATAATGTTGCAAGTTTATGAGACGTTCATATTTTTATTTTTAAATACCATATTATTTTTATTTAATTAAACAAATGACAAAACAACACACAAATCATTAATTTATTACATAATACTTAATATTTACTTGTTCTTTTTTTCAACCATATTTTAAAAATTTGACTAAAGAATACCAGAAAAACACTTAACCGTTGATATGGAATATTTCAAAATCCCCAATAACCTCTCAAAAATCCACTGCTCTTGAAAAAAAATAATGCACAAGGATAACGACCGTACATCTCGATAGGTGGATGGTACCCATACGTACTATTGATTTCTTAACTTGAGCATCTGCACGTCACAATTACCATCACTAATCCCATAGTCTAGCCCCGCTTCAAATTTGGCCTCTAAATGATGGAAATTTTTGTAAGATTTTAGTCAAATTTGGCAGACATTTTTAAAAATTATAGATGTTCCATAAATTCCGATGATATTGAATTCCTTTCCATCCTCAACTATCCTCAAAAACATAATCGAACTAAAAAGATCAATATCGCAGAAGGTAAACTAGTTATGTCCAATATAATATATTGAGAGTAGACTAATGTTCAACCATCATCAAAAACGTAATCGAGACAACGCAAAAAAATCGAACTAAAAAAATCAAAACTTAGAATGTCAACTAGTTATGTCCAATATAATATATTGAGAGTAGACTAATGTTCCTATGTTGACTGCATGACCGCAGGACCAAGTAGATCGGATGAATCGACGTTGATAGAACGATTGAAAGGATGCCTTTTAAACAAGTGCTGCATGCAGCTGGTAGTCCCTGCCGTAAGCGAATGGCTTCCTTCAAGCACAAATGAAGCCTTTTTTTTAGTTGTGCACCATTTCTTGTGCTTTCGGCAAAGAAGCTAGCTGACATCAATTCATGTGGGTGTTGCGCAGGACTATCATACTATCATAACGGTGCTTGAAAAAGTCTTTTCTGGATAATATTTTACAGGCGCTGTGGATTGTTTTGCTTCTTTAACAATAGTTACACCAAGTATCAAATAGACAAATCTAATCAGTGAATAGTTGAATGATATCATGCACGACTTTTCGTTTCATCCAAGATGGGACGACGAAGGTAAGAGGAAACATAATACACAAGTCGATCACTCGAAGAAGGTTGGAATTTTAATTTTATGTTAATGTAAATTCGATAACAGTGATTATTTTTTAATATACTCGATTTTAGGTTTTGAATATTTTAGAAACGGTTAAATTTCTTTGTATTTATATATGTAATTTTTTTTTATAATAATTTC
>APFE031329949.1:87568-105145 GCA_000404065.3 Pinus taeda | reverse complement strand
CCAACCAAAGGAACCTAAGAAGATAGAGTTTGAGCTAAAGGAGGAAGAATCAAACTCTACAGTAGAGGAGGAATCAGAAGATGAAGAGCCACAAACTCTAGGTGTGAGAAGATCAGTTGGAGAAAGAAGGCAGCCATAAAGGTATAGTCCGTCCGCTTTCTATTCAAATTTTGCTTTATCTATTACTGATGATGATCCCAGAACTGTGAAGGAAGCAATCGATTCAAAGGATGGAAAACTCTGAAAAGAGGCCATGGTTGATGAAATGGCATCTTTGCATAAAAATGAGGCTTGGGATCTAGTGGAGTTGCCAGCTGGAAGGAAACCCATTGGTAACAAATGGGTGTTCAAGAAGAAGACAAACGCAGAAGGAAAGGTGGAGAAATACAAAGCTCGATTGGTAGCAAAAGGTTATTCCCAGGTGCCGGGAATTGATTTTGGTGATATTTTTTCTCCTGTTGGCAAGGTAACTTCTATTAGATTACTTTTATCTGTTGCTACTACTTTTGATTATGAGGTAGAACAGATGGATTTGAAGACAACATTTCTTCATGGGGATCTGGAGGAGGAGATCTACATGAAGCAACCTAAAGGTTTTGTGGTGAAGGGTAAGAAAGAACTGGTATGCAAGTTAAAGAAGTCTCTATATGGGTTAAAACAGTCACTAAGGATGTGGTATCAGAAATTTGATACATTTATACGGGGAATTGGCTTCACCAGAAGCAAAGCAGATCACTGTGTGTATTTTAAATTAATTGGTGACCGTGTTATTTATTTGGCCTTGTATGTGGATGATATGTTGCTGGTTGGAAATGAAAAATAAATTATCCGGGATTTGAAGATCCAATTGTCCTCCCAATTCGACATGAAATATCTTGGTGCTGCAAACTATATTTTGGGCATGGAAATTAAAAGAGATCGTACAAAGAGGAAGCTCTGGTCAATTAACCAGAGGAAGTATGTCGAGACAATACTGCAGAGGTTTAATATGGAGGATAGTAAACTGGTGAAGGTTCCTATTCTTGTAGGTGTGAAGTTCTCTGTTGAATAGTGTCCCAAGACATAAGAAGAGGAAGAGGACATGTCCCGTGTTCCATATGCAAGTGCAGTCAGTAGCCTGATGTATGAAATGGTCTGTATTAAACCAGACATTGCACATGTAGTGGGAGTATTGAGCAAGTTTATGTTAAAACCAGGGAAAGAGCACTAGAAAGTAGTGAAGTGGGTTTTCGGGTATTTGCATGGCACTAGAGATTATGGTTTGTGCTACTAAAGAAGACCAGGATTGGACAGAGTGTTGGATATTCATGGCTTCGTTTATGAAAACTGGGCTAGAGATCTGGATCAGAGAAGATTTACAACTGGGTATGTGTTTAACCTATTTGGAGGTGCAGTCAATTGGATGAGTAAGAAACAATCTATAGTGGCACTATTAGCTACAAAGGCAGAATACATAGCAACCACTCATGCAAGCAAGGAAGCAATTTGGTTGCAGAGATTGTTTTCAAGTATGGGGTTAGTACACGAAGCTATAAGGATAGACTGTGACAGCCAAAGTGCAATTTTCTTGGCAAAGAACCTTGCATACCATTCAATGATTCAAAGACAAAGCACATTGATGTTCAGTATCACTTTGTGAGGGATATGATAGAAGACAAAAAGGTGTTGCTGGTAAAGGTGGACACTTTGAAGAATAGTACAGATGCATTGACAAAACCCGTGAGCTCTGAGAAGTTCTCTTGGTGTAGAGAGACAATGGCCATGTCAGGGCTGGAAAAATGACTAAGCTCTCTTGTGGCCCCCTGTGGAAAGAAAACAACAAGTGGGAGAATGTTGGGTTGTGTTATATTCTTTCCACAACTAGCCCACGTAGTTAACTGGGGGGTTAGAGGGGGGGTAGAGCCCCCCCTTCGTTGCGTTGATTGTGTAGCGAGGGGGGGGGGGGGTGTCACAGGGGGTTTGAGGCATACTCGTAACCCCACTTTAGGTTGGGTGGACCCACCTATGGTTTTGTGCATGATTTTTGGACATGTTTTTTGGACGCGATGGTTTTTGGTCCGGTTTTGGACATGATGTTTTTCGGTCCATGGTATTGGATGCTTCAGAATGTATAAATACGTATTGTAACATTGAAAGGAACATAATGATAAATCAAGCTGGTAGTCCCAGTTTTGGGATCCAGGGGAAAATCTTTGTGTATATGTGTTTTATGTGTTATGCTCTTGCATTGTTTATTTTATGTGTTTTAGAATTCGTATGTAGGGAATTTTTGTACGGGGTTAAAACCTAGATTGTTTCTTCTAATTTATTTGTCTCCATGGCTTGAATCTTGTTTCTGATTAGAATCTACAGTTTGTTGAGAAAATAACCAACTTAAATTTTCCATCCTTGATAAATGAGACATACTTCAGAAGCTTCATGAACTTACATTCATATTCACTTACTATCATGGTTCCCTTCTTTAGGTCATGAAACTCATTTACTTTTTTATTATAATAAGAATAAAATTAATATATTTTATCAAGATACCTTTCAAATTGTTTCTAGGTTACTTTTCTTTGCCTATGCTTCTTCCCTTATCGATTATGTTCCCACGACAATGAGGTATTCCCAGCCAATTATATATTTCCAATGTTGCCTTTTGGCTTATTGTTAACCAAGATTCAACTTCTTGCCTCATTCTCATCTTTGCAACAAAAGTTGGCAATTTTGCTTTATTTCATATTCATTGAAGATTATTAGTGGGTATTTCTACCTTTTTATCAAATTATGATAGCTCTATGATGACTCTTAACAAAGTGGAATTAGAAGGTGACTTCCTTGATCCATGAGTTCTCTCATTCGAATCTATGCTTCCATTATATATTATTTTCCCTTCAATTGTTTATTTATTTAAGCAAAATTCCCCAAAAACTAAATATTTGCCTAATTTTGCTCCTCTTAGGCTTGCTCTATATGCACAACAAGGTTTCTTACTATCTTAACAAGATCACTTGGCATCTCTTCTAATGACCATTTGAATGCATCTCTGCTTCTTTGATGTGGATTTCATGCACATTAAAGTTCCACGTAAGAAGGAAGGGCATTGTAAGGACTTTTTGGAATTACCAGGTTAAAGCTAACAGTTTTCTAGGGAGGAGGTTTACTTTGTGAGTTCAAAAAAATATTGATAAGAATCAATTTTTTACCTTACATTTCAAAGGGGAGAGCCTTCCCATGAATTATGTAATGAATAATTGTACACAACCAAAATTCTTCACACAACTTCGAATTAGTAGAAATTAGTCTAAAATGACTCAAAATTCCAGACTTGAAAGACTCTTTGATCGCTCCTTCTTGAGAGTTATTCAACAAGTACCTATATGCCCCCCCCCCTACTTAGACACCTCTATAATAGTGCTTCTCCAAAAGTGGAGAATTGAGATTATTTCCCCCATTTTGGAGATGGATAAACCCTTAACAAATTTATCACTTTCTTTCTTCACTAAATTGAGTGAGAGACTTATTCTTGAGTCAAAGTGACTCCTTCACTAGGTGAAGCCATACATAGCCAAGGTTTGCTTTTTCTTTTCTAGGTGTAGTGAGTTCTTCTTTTGGTGCAACATCTCGTTCATTAGGTGGAGCCACACTTAGTTGATTTACACTTTTCCTTCATTGGGAATGATAAGTTCTTCTTTACCTAGAGTGATTACGTCATTAGGTGCAACCAACCTTAGCTAATTTCACTTTTTCTTAACTAGACAAAGTTAATTCTTCTCAATACCATTAGGTGGAGCCCAAGTTTGTCGATTTGCATGTTTCCTACATTATGTATAGAAATTTTGTAGATAGAGTGGCTCCTTCATTAGGCATAGCTAACCTTCACAGTTTTTCATTGTCTTCACAATAAGGAGTGAATTCTTCTTAAGGTGAAACGACTTCATTACACAGAGCCACACTTAGACAATTTTCACTTTTATTTCACTGGGTAGAATGAATTCTTCTGTTGGAATAACAAATCTTTGATTTTGATTTTTTCTTCATGAAGTAGAGTGGCTTCTTCTTTAGGTAGAGTGACCTTTATGAAATTCCTCACTTTTACTTCACACTTGAAAGATGTTGTCACAACTCTATGCCATGTAAACAAATATAATATTATACTAGATGAAGTGTTACATTAACACATTTTCCCCTTCTCTAATGAAGGAGAGTTGGTGAAAATTTGTCAACTTTTATTTGTTCTTCTGATTCACATTGTGTGCTTCATTTCCTTGAAAAGACAAAGGGACTCAACCCTTTTCTACCTTATAAACATCACCATGAATCCACCCTTGGTGGGATTCGACCCAAAATTAGACTCTACAGAGATTTTATTGCCCCTCGGTTTGCATGAGGGTTAACTCAAGTGTTGAAGATGGCGTTGTGCCAAAAGAGTTTCAGGTACAAGATCTCTCCTTCTTGAGAGCTATTCAACAAGTACCTATATTCCCCCCTACTTAGACACCTCTATACTAGTGCTTCTCCAAAAGTGGAGAATTGAACTTATTTTCCCCCATTTTGGAGACGGATAAACCCTTAACAAATCTATCAATTTATTTCTTCACTAACTTGAGTGAGAGAATTATTCTTTAGTAAAAGTGACTCCTTCACTAGGTGAAGCCATACGTAGCCAAGTTTCACTTTTTCTTTACTAGGCACAATGAGTTCTTCTTTTGGTGCAACATCTCGTTCATTAGGTGGAGCCACACTTAGTCAATTTACACTTTTCCTTCATGGGGAATGGTAAGTTCTTCTTTACCTAGAGTGATTACGTCATTAGGTGCAACCAACCTTATCTAATTTTCACTTTTTCTTCACTGGACAAAGTGAATTCTTCTCAATGCCATTAGGTGGAGCCACAGTTTTTCAATTTTCATGTTTCCTACATTATGTATAGAAAGTTTGTAGGTAGAGCGACTCCTTCATTAGGCATAGCTAACCTTCGTATATTTCCATTGTCTTCACAATAAGGAGTGAGTTCTTCTTGAGGTGAAATGACTCCGTTACACAGAGCCACACTTAGACAATTTTCACTTTTATTTCACTCGGTAGAATGAATTCTTCTGTAGGAAGAACAACTATTTGATTTTGATTGTTTCTTCATGAATTAGAGTGGATTCTTCTTTAGGTAGAGTGGCCCTTCCAAAATTCCTCACTTTTAATTCACACTTGAAATATTTCATCACAACTCTATTTCATGTAAATAAATATAATATTTATACTAGATAAAGTGCTATATTAACATTTTTCCCCTTCTTTAAGGAGAGAGAGTCTGTGAAAATTTGTCAACTTTTATTTGTGCTTCTAATTCACCTTGTGTGTTTCATTTCCTTGACAATATAAAGGGACACAACCCTTTTCTACCCTATAAACTTCACCATGAATTCGCCCTTGGTGGGATTTGACCCAAAATTAGACTCTACATAGATTTTATTTCCCCTCAGTTTGCATGAGGGTTAACTCAAGTGTTGAAGATAATGTTGTGCCAAAAGAGTTGTAGTTACAAGATCGTTCCTTCTTGAGAGTTATTCAACAAGTACCTATACGCCCCCCCTACTTAGACACCTCTATAATAGTGCTTCTCAAAAAGTGGAGAATTGAACTTATTTTCTCCCATTTTGGAGATGGATAAACCCTTAAAAAATTTATCACTTTCTTTCTTCATTAACTTGAGTGAGAGACTTATTCTTTAGTCAAAGTGACTCCTTCAGTAGGTGAAGCCATACATAGCCAAGTTTTACTTTTTCTTTTCTAGGTGTAGTGAGTTCTTCTTTTGGTGCAACATCTCGTTCATTAGGTGGAGCCACAATTAGTCGATTTACACTTTTCCTTCATTGGGAATGATAAGTTCTTCTTTACCTAGAGTGATTATGTCATTAGGTGCAACCAACCTTAGCTAATTTTCACTTTTTATTCACTGGACAAAGTGAATTCTTCTCAATACCATTAGGTGGAGCCAAAGTTTGTCAATTTGTATGTTTCCTACATTATGTATAGAATGTTTGTAGGTAGAGCAGCTCCTTCACTAGGCATAGCTAACCTTCACATATTTTCATTGTCTTCACAACAAGAAGTGAGTTCTTCTTGAGGTGAAATGACTCCATTACATAGAGCCACACTTAGACAATTTTCACTATTATTTCACTGTGTAGAATGAATTCTTCTGTAGGAAGAACAACTCTTTGATTTTGATTTTTTCTTCATGAAGTAGAGTGACTTCTTCTTTAGGTAGAGGGACCCTTCAAAAATTTCTCACTTTTACGTCACATTTGAAAGATGTTGTCACAACTCTATGCCATGTAAAAAATATAATATTTATACTATATAGAGTGCTACATTAACATTTTTTCCCCTTCTCTAAGCAAAGAGACTTAGTGAAAATTTGTCAATTGTTATTTGTGCTTTTGATTCACCTCGTGTGCTTCATTTCCTTAACAAGACAAAGGGACACAACCCTTTTCTACCCTATAAAACTTACCATGAATCCACCCTTGGTGGGATTCGACCTAAAATTAGAATCTATATAGATTTTGTCTCCCCTCAGTTTCCATGAGGGTTAACTCAAGTGTTGAAGATGATGTTGTGCCAAAAGAGTTGAAGTTACAAGACTCCCAAATGCAGAATTGAAGTAACTTTTTAATTATCTTCAGGTATTTGTAATGTCAGTTTCTAATGTCCATGCTCATGTTGTATTATTTTGTAAGTGAGATTGTACTTATATATGATGGGCCAATTTATTATATTATATCTATAGCCCAACTATAAGCCCAACTGTGACAGAGTTGTACTAAACAAATGTTTATGGGTGTTTTTTTCACCTAGTTGACTCTGGATCCTTCTAAGTTATTTCACTTGTGTAAATTTGTGCATCGACACACTCCGCCAAAGCCATATGAATGTTCTATGTACACCTATCTTACTTGATGAGCTTCTTAGCCCTTGATTATTGTTTTTTCATACATCTCACATTGATTCATCATGAACATCAAGCCATAAGCATGTTCTATGTACACCTTGAGTCATCATGAACATCAAGTCGTGAGCATGTTCTATGTACACCTTGAGCCATCATGAACATCAAGCCATAAGCATGTTCTATGTACACCTAGTTTAGTTGATGAGCTTCTTATCCCTTAGATTATTGTTTTTTCATACATATCACATTGAGTCATCATGAACATCAATGAAAATTGGTTTTAGTCAATAAAATTCCTTATACATGGTCACACCATTACCCCTTCTATGAGACCTTAACCCTCAACATATTTTTATGCAACCACGTGTGCGGAGCCTACCCCACTGGGGCCTTGCATTATTTGACTATCTCCTTACTTGATTTAACATGAATCCTTGGGAAACAATGTGTTTGAAATCTAGAAACACATATATCTTAAGATTTTGATATCGACGTGTTATCACTCTAAAATTTCCCTAGGGTTGTCATGAAAGAAATAATAGAGGTAACCACAAACCTACTTTTGAGATTAGGATATAGACTTCCTAATGCTCAGAGAGGGCCCTCTCTTAATGATTTAACTTTGTTGAGCTAATTGATTTTAGGCTAGTTATTTAAGCTTGATTGGGTTGGTTTTTGATTTAGCTTATTCTATTGAATTACTCTTTCTCTAGCTTTAGTAGTAGGGTTAGGAGCTCTGGAACAGTGAGAAGGGTTAATACAGTGTGTAGAAAAGGGATTTTGAATGCGCAGTGGGTTTCTTTTAGCTTGGCATAATTTTTTTAATTATTCAATTAATTAAACTTTTATTAATTACTGTGCAAAGCTTAAGTAGAGGGTGGTTCTGGTTCTTTTAAGAATACCTGGAAAAATGATGATTAGGTGCGTAGACAAGGTTCTATGGTAGTAGCGAAGGTTTCTGAAGGTTGAATGATCTTTCTGTTGCTTCAAGTCGGAGTCTGCAGCGTGTTCTCATTGCAAATGGGCTAAACGGTTCAACAAAGTTCTCGGGGGTTAAAATTGGTTGACACAGGCTCTTTGCAACGAAATAACAATGAAAAGAGTGAAAAAGGGGCTTTTTTGGATTTTAACCAACATCGGTTAAATTTGGGAGTGGGATTAATAAATGAACAATGGGCGGTTTCTTTTTACGCAGGGAGGCAATTTTATGGCATATCGCTCCGCGTTTGAGTGGAGGGCGGTATTTTTTGAGAGCACGCAATATAACGTGGGGCTGCCACATAGCAAAAGAGCGCTCGGGCAAAACCGTGAATCTCACGTGCTTTCAAAATCTTAACTGTCAAATGATGGGAGCGTGTGATATGGATATGGTTCGTTGGATCTGGCATTGTTTGATCAAAGGGTTATCGCGCGACGGAGTTGAAAGCGCTGAGTGGGGGTGTGGTTGGCGAGGACCAGGGATAAATAATGCGACGGGTTAAACAATTTCAAAGGTTAATTGAGGGTTGGGAATTATAAAGTGGGGGGTTAAATACATAAAGCGAGACTTTAGAAAATAACATAGGATAAGGGGGTTTAGTGGGGTTTTAAGGGAAAAGAGAAATTAATAAGGGGAAAATGGTTGTTAAAGGATAATGTCTAGGGAAAAGTGTGAAACAAAGGGTAAAATGGTTAAAATGAAGGGAAAGGGTTATTTTTACAAGGGGAAATGAAGATGGAAGGGTCCTTTGGAATCAAGAAGGGGAAATTAGTGAATGAAAGGTAATGAAGGGGTAATGGAGGGAAATTTAGACATGTAAGGGGTTGAGTGAAATGAGGGGAAATTAGTGAATGAGCTTTAGTATTTAGGCCTAAAATCATATAGAACGTTTTACGGTAAATACCCAAAGTAATACACAATTTTTGTGAATGTCCTCTTTCCTTTTATAGTTCCTCTTGCACATGAAACATAGGATTTAATCATGATGAAGGTGCATTTGAAAACCTGTTCTACCTACCCTCTATTTACCCTAGCATTTTCTCTTCATTTATTGGGTGCATTTGAGCTTGCTTACCCTTGATTTATTTTTCTTTGATAAGCAAACTATCTAATTCTAACCTTATAACTTCCAAGGGCTTAGATTAAACTAATGAGATCCTTATTATTTTCTACCTAACTACTGATCTGCCAAGATTAAACAGTTTGGCTAGATCTTTCTTCTCTATCTATCGACATGAAGTTTAAAGCATGAATGAATCAATATTAAACTATTTGACCATCATGGATTGTGGCATTTTTGACAAGTTGCACACAATCTTATTTTTGCAAGGCAAAGTAAAAAGTAATGGCATTTGAATTTGCATCACTTTCAGAATCTATTTTTCATCTCTTTTGGTGGGGTTCATATATTATTTTCCTTTTTTGATCATTTTCTTTTAGTCCTTTCATTTTTATTTTAGGACATACCCTCTTTACATTTTTTTATTTTTAATATGGGAAAACATTTTGCAAAAAGCAAAATTATGTACAATATTACAAGACTAATCCTAGCCAATTCGAAATTATGAATCCTATTATTATAGAACCCTAACAGTGGCTCCACATGGGAATGGCATTTCCTGGTGAAATGTCAAGAACTTTAAGAACAATAGCCTTTGAAACTTTGACTATGGTTGCCTTGTTACTGCTTCTCTATGATTTTCTTTATTTATACATATGATGGTACACCTTTCAAAGCTTAGGGCCTTATCTTTGAGCTTCAACATCAAAAGATAATCATCCAATCCAATCTAAACTTTGCAATGTTATGTACAATGAACAAAGTAAACAATTGAACTAATGTTAATCTTGGGATAAGTAATGCTTCAGTATTCTACCATTGATTGGTCCAACTGGTAGATTTGTTCCATCTAATTGCCTCGAGAAAAATGCATTGTTACCTTTGTAACCATAAATGATATAAGGGCATTGCCATAGGAAATCAAATTTCCCATGTTTACCATTTTCTTCTCTTCTCGAATCCCATTTGAGTACTTTGTCACCTATGTAAAAATCATTAGCTTTGGTTTTCTTTTCAAAAATCTTTTTGATTTTATCTTAGATCACTTGGGATATGACATAGACTTCTTCACTGGTTTGCTGCAAATGTATTGCTTTTTTTATCATCCTTTGGATATCATTTGATTCTACCTGCAACTCTTGAATAATTTTCATCACTAGTACTCCTAAAGAGGATGGAAAAAAAACATCCATTCCATATACTAGTTGATAAGGAGATGTAGCAATGGACTTTTTTGTAGTTAGTCTGTCTACCCATAAGGGAGTAACTCACTTTTTGTTCCAAGTCTTCTTATTGTCTTCTAACAATTTCTTGATGATATTAACAAGGATTTTGTTTGAATATTCTCCAAGTCCATTACCTTAAGGGTAATAGGTTGTGGAATGGCCAAGGGTAATGTGGTATCGGTTACAAAAGTATACCATTTTCTTGGATTTGAATGTAGCTACATTATCAATAATGAGCTTTTGTGGGCATCCAAATCTTGAAATTATATTATTTTCAAGGAATGAGATGATGATAGAATCAGTGGCTTGTCTAGAAGGGATTTCTTCCGTCCATTTATTAAAGTAATTAGTGGCTATCAAAATCCATTTATGTTGGCTGAGGAGGATGGGTGAATTTCACCAATGATGTCTAGACCCCACTACTAAAATGGGATTTATGTGGAGATGGATTTGACAAGCAAAGGTAATTGATTTTTCTTGCATTCAAAGATTTGTCATTTATGACAGGAGGTCACATATTTCTTGACATCTGCAAAAAGGGTGGGCCAGTAAAAACCTACCCTTAAAACCTTATCAGCAGTTGTTTTCCAGTATAGGTGTCCTCCACAATCTCCTGCATGAAATTCTTGCATAACTTTATCAACTTCATCTTTTAATAAACAATTCAACAAAATTCCACCATTATATTTCCAAAATACAACATTATCTATGATACAATATTTCATTGATTTCATTTTCAAGAATCTTCCTTTAGTTCTAGATAAACGAGGGGCAACTTGTAAATTTAGTAAAAAAGAATATGATATATGTATACCAAGGTGAATCTAAAAAAGTTTCACTAATCTGTGGAGTCACCATCTCTTCCTGATCATCTAGAGCACCAATGAAATTTATATCTAAGGCTTGACAATTCGATTCAACCATGAGTTTAGCTAAACCTTGGCCTTTGATTAGTTTTGTGGGATTTATTTCAATATCATATTCAAAAATAGTGGAAATCCATTTGCCTCTCTTTCCTTCAGGCCCATTTTGTGTTAGATTGTCCTTTACTACTGAATTTGGAACAGATGCAATGATGTGTGAGTATAAAATGTACACTCTAAAGTCATTAATAGCCTTCACTAAAGAAAGTGCTTGTTTTTCCATTATATTATACTTTAGTGTAGCATCTCTCAAAGATTTGTTGAAAAATGCAATAGGCTGCTCATAACATTGATCATTCTTTTGCAACAAGACTGTTGCAATAGTATGTTCTGAAGCAAAATAAAAAATTTATAAAATCTTTTTTGAAATGAGGACTTATGAGGACAGGTGTTTTAGTAAGGCTTCTTTGATTACCTCAAAAGACTGCTTAGCCTCTACTATCCACTTAACTATTGAGTCTTTCTTTAACATGTTATTCAATTCTTTGATTAGTTCTACTAAGTTAGAATTGAATCTTCTAAGAAAATTTATTTTACCTAAGAATGATTGTAATTATTTAATGTTCCTAGGGTGAGTGATGTTTAGGATTACCTCTATTCTAACTAGATCAATTCAAATGCTCTCTTTCGAAATTATGTGTCCTAAGAGTTTACCTTCTTCTAGACCAAAGAGTGTATTCCATGGATTCAAAGAAATACCAAATTTTCTACATTTAATAAAAATTCTACTTCGGTGATCTAGATGTTCATTATCTGATTTGGAAAACACTGTGATGTCATCTTGGTAAACAACTAGAAAGTCATGGATTTATTTTGCAAAAGCTATGTCCATTGCTCTTTATAATGTTGCTCGAGCATTCATTAATCCAAAAGGCATTTTCAAATACATGAAAGTACCTCAGGGAGTGGTAAATGCAATCTTTGCTTGATCCTCTAGCTGAACAAGGATTTGGTTATATCTAGAGAATCCATCAAGTAACGAAATTCTGGATGACCCTACTACCCTCTAGAGAATATGGCCCATTTTAGGGAGGGGATAGTTATCATTTAGTGATACTTTGTTCAAGTTTCTAAAATCAACACAGAGTCTGATTTCTCATGTCTTCTTTCTAGTAGTGACTAAATTAGAGATCCAAGTTGAATATCTAATTGGTACTATGATTTGTGCCTCATACATCCCTTTTACTTCTTTTTCAATTAATGGCTTAAGAACTGGATTAATTCTACCAAGTTTTATTTTAAAGGGTTTCTGATCTTCTTTGATGGGTATTTTATGTTGAATAATGCTGGTTTCATAAGACTTGAGGTCTTCATAACTCCAAGCAAAGACATCTTCAAATTATTTAAACAAACTTGTATTTCAGCTTTTCAGTTGGAGGTAATGCCTTGGATAACTTAACAAGCTTAGGTTTTTCTACTGTTCCCAGGTTGCATTCTTTTATGTATGATCTTAAAGGCTCCATCTTTGGTTTCCTAGCTACATCATTTGAATCAAACAGATCTTCTAATGGGACTAATCCCTTAGGTAAAAAGTTATTTTTAATGTTTAAAATCTCATAATCATCATTAACTAGTTCTTCTATTTCTACTTTTTCTAAGTTATCTATTTCTACTTTAGTGAATTTAGTGGGTTTATTTACATCTAAAGCATGTATACCTATTTCACTATCCATGGTGTCTTCTACTGTACAATCAGTATCTATGTTACAATTTTGGAATTCTCCCTCAGCATTCATGAAATCATAGATTTGAGAATCTTGTGAAAAAATCTACCAATATTTCAATTTTCAAGTATAACAGGCTTGTGTCTTACCTCTACATTGTACTGGTGTTTGGGTTGAAAAGGAAATCTACAAGTGCTAGCAAAAGTAGCCAAACTGTGAGCTTGCATGTTCTATTTCCTAGGAATAGCAGTAAAATCAATTTCAAGAAGTTCTTTAATTAGATCTAGGACTATTTCTCTGTATTGGCTAAGTCTAGTATTATTCACAAAATACTCTCCTTTAATTTGGTTTATGATCAATTTAGAGTCTCCCATGATAGAAAATCTCTTGGATCTAATATTTCTTACAATTTGCAATCCTAAGATTAAAGCTTCATACTCTGCCATGGTGTTTGTGCATTTAAAGTTTAATCTAAAGGCATGACCTTGAGAATGATTATTTTCCATGTTATGAATCCAAACTCATGCACCTACTCCTAATCCGTTCATTGAACCATCAAAGTCTAAGTGCCACCCAGATTCATGAAATATATTTTCACTGTTAGGATCTTTATGTTCTTGTTTGACAACTGTGTTGTTGTCCTTTTCAGTGTTTGAATTACATAAAATGAAAGAATCCATATTGGAATGTACAAAATAAATAGGATAGTTCTGTGGTTTATCTATACTACTGACCATGTATTTCATTAAATTTTCTTTATAAAGATTTTTGGGCTGACCAAATACTTAAATTGTGGCATAAGACATGTCTAATTGTAGAGATCAGTACAATTTTTCTCCCCATGAGCGAGACAATAACATTCCATACTTTGGAGGGATATCAACAATTACAATATCCATGACAATACTTTTACCTGGGTATTGAACTAGAGTAACACACAAGTCTTTTATTAGGCCCAGGCACTTAACTTTACTAGAATCAAAAGAGAAAAGATCTTTGTATAGTCTGCTTATATCTAAATCCATCGTCTCCATGATTGATTTTGGCATTAAATTGTGAGATGCTCCTAAATCTAATATAGCATTGTGTAAGATTTGATCATGAATATTCAAACAAATGTAGAATGGAGGAATACCACTTTGTTCATGTTTACCATTTAACTCGGGACCAAACATTAATTCTGGTTAGTCATCATTTAAATTAACATAATCTTCTCCTTCATCTATATTCAGTGTTTCAGTGATTTGGGCTTTGTAGGAATCATTTATTATCAATTTTGTTAAAGGAACTGATATTTTTAATTTGGAAATTTAATTTTGGATATTAAATGGAGTCTGTGTTCTACCTAACTGAATGAATTCGTCCTTGGCCATTGGAGTTTGTGTAGTTTTCTCTCCTTTATCTTCAGTTGGTAATTCAGTTTTTGTTTGGGTGTCTACTGTTTTACTATTTTGAATTCTTTGATTTGGAATAGTTTGGGAAGCAGTTGAAATCTGAATAGATTTTGAAGCTTGAGGATCAGTTGGTTTTTGGTCATCCTTTGAATTTTTCAGAGCAGCTGATTTTTGAATATCATCTGAAGTTTTGACAGTAGTATCTGTGATGTCTACAATTTTTGGATTGGCTGTAATCTTTGGAGTGAAATTTTTTTGGGTTTATCTTGAGATAATTTGTAGCACTTTGGTTGTAGGAGCTCCTACTATTTTCTTGGTCTGATTTAGGGAAGTTTTATGAGTAGGGGCTTCTGTGTTTTTCCTACTCCTAAGGTTAAATTTCTTATGAAATTCATTAATGGCAAACTCATAACCTTGTTTATAATCAAAGGACTCTCTAGATTGCAACTTTAATTGTTGTAACATGCATAATTCATGTTCTTCTTGAGTAAGAAAAATAGTATTACCATCATTTAAGTTAATCTATTGATTAGGTGGTCCTTCTCTAGGCTTACCAGTATTGGGATTCTTCCTAAAGTTTGGATTTCTTATTTGAGGACCTTGTTGTTGATTATCCCATTGTGGATTTCTTTCCATAATTTATAATCTATCCAATAATGTTTCTAAGCCTTTAGCAAAAATATCTATCTTAACATCTGAAGTGGATGGTTCCTCCTTAATGTTAACTCTCCTCTCATTTCTCATCCTAGCTCTTTTAGCCAACAAGTTAGCTTCTACACTAACTACATCACTTTGCATTTGTTCTAGAGTTGGAGGGTTTTTTTCTCTCAATTGGTAGGACATGTCAGTGTCAAAACCATCAGGAAATTGGATTAGTGCCAAGTTTGGTGGAGGTTTGATATTTGTAGGGATTACATTATAAATATTGTTAAACCTAGTAAAATAGTATTGAATAGATTCATTAGGAGCTCTTCTAATGTTTTCATATTCAGATAATATTTGTAAAGGATTTTTCTTTCTTTCCAATCTATTGATAAACAATCTATGGAAAGCAGGTAAATCAGCAATATGACCAGCAGGTAAACTTTAAACCATTTCTTGACATCTCTTGCTAGTGTTTGTGCAAATAATCTCATTTGTACATCAATTTCATCAATTTATTGTAATTCAAAGTAATCATTCATTTTATTTACATGTTGTTGTGCAGTATATTGACCAATACCATCAAACTAAAATATTTTACTCTGATAGTCTTGGGGTATGGCATGTACTTGAGATGGTAAGTCAAAGGAGCATATCTGGCAACCATGGCTAAGATTGTAGCTTGTCTAGAAGGTACAGTGGTAGTGCTTGAAGATGAACTTAAAGGGCTTACAACTGAACTTGAAGGGCTTACTGATGAACTTGAAGTATTTACAGATGGAAATAAAGCTCTAGGCTAATGTGGAATCTTGGGGATGAATGATTCGATGGAATGAGGTGTAGTGGAAATAATAGATGAGGTGGTGCTAAATAAAGATGAATTTACAGATTCTGAAGGAATGGTAGAAGGCTTAGGAGTAGCAGCAATTAGGGTAGCTAATTCAACTGATTGTTGAAAATAAGCTTCATCTATGTGTCTTATCAAATTTGAGGTTAAAGCATCAAGTTTGTCAAAAGTGTCTAGAACATGTTGATCTAAATAAGGATGTTTATTAGTCTTCTTTGATTCAATAAATTGAATAAAAGCAGGGTCTATTACAGTATCATGGATTGAAGTTTCGGATTTGGTATGAAACAATGAATGCTAAAATGATAAATCAAATTGAAGATCCTCAAAGTTTTATAACTCTTTAGGAAGTGAATTTGCTTGGGTTAACTGAGTAATGATTTCTTAACTTTCTACTTTATTGTTTTTTTCAAGATTTTGTCTGGATTATCAGCAATTATAGCAGGGTTTGGATTTCGATGTGCCCTAATATAGTATGTTCTTTTGGAAGCCATAATTTTTAATCTTTTTTAATTTTTTAATGAAACCTTTTAACAACCCTAAAATGGCCTTAAGGTGAAAATATGAGTTTTAAGATTTCCTTTAAGGTTTATTAAACTCAAGACTGAGTCCCCAGTATGGTCTCCACTATGTTATCACTCTAAAATTTCCCTAGGGTTGTCATGAAAGAAATAATAGAGGTAACCACAAACCTACTTTTGAGATTAGGATCTAGCCTTCCTAATTCTCGGAGAGGGCTCTCTCTTAATGATTTAACTTTGTTGAGTTAATTGATTTTAGGCTAGTTACTTAAGATTGATTGGTTTGGTTTTTTATTTGGTTTATTCTATTGAACTACCCTTTCTTTGGCTTTAGTAGTAGGGTTAGGAGCTTTGGAACAGTGGGAAGGGTTAATACAGTGTGCAGAAAAGGGCTTTTGAATGAACAATGGGTTTCTTTTAGCTTGGCACAGGTTTTTAATTAATTCAATTAATTAACCTTTTATTAGTTATTGTGTAGATCTAAAGTAGAGGGTGGTTCTGGTTCTTTCAAGAATACCTAGAAAAACGATGATTAGGTGTACAGATAGGGTTCTGTGGTAGCAACAGAGGTTTTTGAAGATTGAATGATCTTTCTGTTGCTTCATGTCGGAGTCTGCAGCGTGTTCTGGTTGCAAATGGGCTAAACGGTTCAACGGAGTTCTCGGGGGTTAAAATTGGTTGACAAAGGCTCTTTGCAACGAAATAACAACAAAAAGAGTGAAAAGGGGGATTTTTTGGCTTTTAATCAACAAAAGTTAAATTTGGGCGTAGGATTAATAAATGAACAGTGGCCAGTTTCTTTTTATGCGGGGAGGCGGTTTTATGGCATATCGCACCACTTTTGAGTGGAGGGCAGTATTTTTTGAGAGCACGCGATATAACGTGGGGCTGCCATGTGGAAAAAGAGTGCTCGATCAAAACCATGAATCTTGCGTGTTTTTTAAATCTTAACTGTCAGACAATGGGAGTGCATGATATGGATATGGTCCGTCAGATCTGAGAGTGTTTGATTGGAGGGCTATCACATGGCAAAGTTGCAAGGGATGGGTGGGTGTGTGGTTGGCGGGGCCCAGGGATAAATAATGTGGCGGGTTAAACATTTTCAAAGGTTAATTGAGGGTTGGGAATCATAAAATGGGGGGTTAAATACATAAAGCGGAACTTTAGAAAATAACATAGGATAAGGGGGTTTAGTGGGTTTTTAAGGGAAAAGGAAAATTAATAAGGGGAAAATGGTTTTTAAAGGGTAATGTCTAGGGAAAAGCATGAAACAAAGGGTAAAAGGGTTAAAATGAAGGAAAGGGTTATTTTTACAAGGGGAAATGAAGATGGAAGGGTCCTTTGGAATCAAGAAGGGGAAATTAGTGAATGAAAAGTAATGAAGGGG
>APFE031329949.1:52544-79790 GCA_000404065.3 Pinus taeda | reverse complement strand
CTTCTTTATTTTCATCAAAATGAGAGCCATGCCATGGGTGTTTGCCATCAAGTACAACATCTGAAATCATACCAGAACCATAATGCCAACAGGGGTGGTGGAGGGAAATTTAGACATGTAAGGGGTTGAGTGAAATGAGGGGAAATTAGTGAATGAGCTTTAGTATTTAGGCCTAAAATCATATAGAACTTTTTCGGGTAAATACACAAAGTAATAAACAATTTTTGTGAATGTCCTATTTCCTTTGATAGTTCCTCCTACACATGAAACATAGGATTTTATCATGATGAAGGTGCATTTGAAAACCTCTTCTACCTACCCTCTATTTACCCTAGCATTTCCTCTTCATTTATTGTGTGCATTTGAGCTTTCTTATCCTTGATTTTTTTTTCTTTGATAATAAAACTATCTAATTCTAATCTGATAACTTCTAAGGGCTCAGATTAAACTAATGAGTTCCTTATTATTCTCTACCTAACTATTGATATGCCAATATTAAACAGTTTGGCTAGATTTTTCTTCTCTATCTACCAACATGAAATTTAAAGAATGAATGAATCAAGATTAAACTATTTGACCATCATGGATTGTGGCATTTTTGACAACTGCACACAATCTTATTTTTGCAAGGAAAAGTAAATAGTAGTGGCATTTGAATTTTCATCACTTGCAGAATCTATTTTTTATCTCTTTTGATGGGGTTGATATCTTATTTTCCTTTTTTTATCCTTTTCTTTTAGTCCTTTGATTTTTATTTTAGGACTTACCCTCTTTACATTTTTTTTATTTTTAAAATGGGAAAACATTTTGTAGAAAGAAAAAGTATGTCAATATTAGAAGACTAATCCTAGCCAATTCAAAATTATGAATCCTAGTATTATAGGACCCTAACACAACGGACCCACCCCAAATGACCCAATGAGTTCCTTGGATAATTTACTTAGAATAGGGATTGACTTCCCCACTATGCGCTTTTATGAAGGAATCACCTTAAATGTGGGAAATCCACTATTGAATTTAGCGACTTCAAGACCTCGGTGGAGTACCTTTCAGATCAGAACCCGTAGAAACAAGGACCCGGGTACAAAGGGGAGGGTTTTCTTTAGCCAAAATTGCATTACATTACAAGGTTTTCAATTTGATGGACCAAATCAATTGGCTATAAAAAACGATATCTTGCTTCAGGGGAGAACGTTGTAAATCAATGGTGATTTGGCTAAAAAAAGAAGGAAGTTATAGGCCCCGGTGGATGGATATGACTCCAAACTCAGATAAATGAAATTCGATTTACAAAACTTGTCTTGTCTATCTGGCTATGGAAATTGTGTGTCGCGAAGTGGTGGCAAACCATATCTCTAATATATGTGATTATGCATTCAATTTTATCCAACCAAAGGTAGGTAAACTCTCTTCAATTGTTCAAAATTGTGGTAAATTACTCCGCTCTTCTTCATGTTTTGAATAGTCCTGACGAAATATTCATTTATGTTCTTGAAGTATGGTTTTGGTGGCTATGTCAAGGATAATTGCTAGAAAAATGATGTTCATGTCTTTGATTCAGGCAAGAAAAAATGGAGTAAGCCTATCGTGAAATAAACCTCACCCTCTCTAAGGGATAGCCATAACTGTACCACTATGGGAACAAATTTGTTTGTATTTGGTGGCAGAGATGGGAAGAACCCTCTACGGGATTTGCATATGTTGGACACTGTTAGAGTCGGTCTTTGCATCCCTTCGTCAGAGATCAAAACTCTTTGTTGCATTTCATTTTAGGTGTCTCTCTCCATTCACTCAGCTGCATTCCACTAGGGGCATGCCATAATCTGACAGAAGGGCCTTGTCATTCATTCCCCTCATGTCTTGTACCTACTAGCTTAGGTCTCTTCATCAATGTTTATTAATGTCCATGACAATCAATGTTTGATATTTTAATGGACAAAAGTCATTTCAGTCAATAGGTCTAGGGTTTGGTCTGCAAAATGTCGAATAATGCCCACAGGCCATGAGGATGTCTTCACTCCTCAATGGTAGCCCTGTTTCTGCTTCAACAGCTCCTATCCCTGCAAAGAATCAACAGAAGAGTCATCATTTTAATCAAGCAGGACACTAAGAAGGGCAAACTTCGATATTACCCATATAACATAAATTGAAAATATGAATGGTTTCCACAAACATGGGAAGACCCATCTCTTGCAAATGCAGAAGTTGAAGGAGCATTTGGTGACAATGATCCAGTTGATGTGGTTTAGATTGGGGAAAGCAAATAAGGAGTATGCACTCAAGATCATTGTGTAGACAAATGAATGTGGAGCAAAATCAGTGTTTAGAGGTAAACTGCACAAAAAAATGTGCTTGAGTTTCCTTGCGCGACGCACACAACAGGTGGTGCGACGCACTGGGAGAAGTTGCCCAGTGTAAATTTACACGGGCGCGACGCACTACGCAGAGTGCGCGACACATAGAGCTGGAACAAAATTTTTTGCCTCTTCTCTATTAAAAATGTCAAATTCTTTGATCCAAATGAATTTGTAAGGCTGAGAATCACCTTTTGGACAATGTTTAGTGTGATTGCAGATTGTTTCATTAGAATTTTTGTTTGATTTGGTTTATATGCATTTATGGTTGCCACAATCAGTGTTTCCCAAGGGGGCCGTCGATACATTGGAAACACCTACAGGAAATTCATTTTGATGCTTCTATGAGCACAAGGGGTCCTAACACAATTGGGAGAGTGGTTCGAGCATCAGTCCAAATCCCCCTGCTGTGCAAACATTTGGTTGACAGATGGACAAATGAAATTATGATAAATGTGACGGACGTATGTGTGGATCCACAGTTGAGGATGTAATGACCAGGTTCAAAGTCCATTGTTTGGGTTGGCATTCTGTATTCTGCATAATTGTGCAGCCAACCTTCCTAAAAATGCCTAGATTGCAGATTCTTAAAATATTCTGGGATCGCATGATGTGAATATTTTGGGAAATTCGTAATCTACTTAAGTTTAGCGAAATTGCAGGTGGGCCCCTTCATTAACAATACATTTTTTTTTCCTTCATTAAAGGCGACATCTTATTTAAAAGCCATTTTATTAAAAGACAGTTTTTATTCAAACGAAAAAAGGAAGGCGAACAGTCACTGTCTTTAGTTATGACTCAGAAGATCTACGCTACATTTTTTCCTTTTTAATTGGTCATCAGAGAAATTAAAGTGTAACGATGCTCCTGTTACTAATGGTTGGATTTTCATTTCCATATTGTAATGACTAAACAATTCCCCAACTTTGGGTCGATCGAATTTCTCATAGCAAAGCTTATTTATTGTATTGAGAGTCATTTTGTAAAAGGTTGGAATTTCTAAGAGGAGGGGAGAAAAATCAGCACTTCGTTGTACAACTTTGACAGAAAAATAATGAAAGGTTGTAGCTCTGGTTTATGAGATTCATGTGGCGAGAGTCTAGCATGTGTCTTTCTTTTTGTTTCATATGTAACTTGTTATGTTTCACATTTCAGTCATGATCATTTCCAGTTGAATGCTTTTAAGTAAGAAAGGTAGAATTCAGTTTACTGCTCTGCCTTGGGGAAGCGTTTCATGTTCTGTGTGGCTTCTTCTATCTGAAAAGGATTCATCACATATGCCCTTTTCAGCCTCTCAACTGTCTTTCCACTCCATATTATTCAAATTTGATTGCTAAACTCCTTCCTATCTTGCCTCATGAAACAATCTGTGTCTTTGATTTAACTTCTCAAGCTCTTGCTATTCCTTCGGTCCCATACAGCCCAGAAAATTCAGTCATTCAATAAATTATCTTTTTATATCTATTTACTAGCCTAAAATCAGTATTCATTTTAAGTCATCTTAGACTCTATTGAATATTTTACTGAGTTGACCCGGAGAGAGCCCTCTCCTGTCCTCGTAGGGCTAGCTACGAGGCTAAGCGTGATTTGTGGTTAGCCTGAATTTTGCCTTCCTTCAGCCTAAGGCAGATTTAGGTCCTAACATACTAGCAACTCCACTGGGGAGAAAATGGTTTTCTTGTAGATTGTCGTGTCCCAGCACATGTATCAAATTCATACGATTGTTGATGGTGGACAACGATTAGACACTGGGAAGGCTGAAAATCATTCACGTGGCGACTCCATTCACTGAAGAATCCAGCAATCGGGGCTTCATGGTGACTCCAATGGAGGACAAACTCTTTCTCTATGAAAATGGAAGGACCTTACACAAAGTCCAGGTATCCAAAGTGGAATGGTATTCAGGATCTGGTCTGCTTTCTTGTAAATTACCTGTTTGCTATTCTTGAAGTTGTCCTGAAAGTTTTTCAGAATTTGTTGTATGATAAAGGTTATCAAAATCTTCACTCGACCCATTCAAAAAGGGTAAATATTGAGTTCCCCTGTGATGCCGACCTCCTTACTTTTCTCATATCTTATGATGACTCTCTTCAGAGGGATGAGCCCAAAGAAGACAAAATTGATCCCACAACTCTTGTATATACTCTAACACTTCTTATAATCCCAGATAGGTACAAACCTCTTGTTTTACCTTTTGTTCTTCATGCTTTCCCCAAAAACTATGATCTATAATTGTCAATATTTGACAGTGAATGTAAGAATGTTAATGCGGAGCAACATGTGCTGAATGTTGAGACTTTTCTAGACCTTTTTGAAGTTGATAACGAAGATTTTAGTATTAGGATTTTTGCTCTTTCTTTACAAGGCAAAGTCAAGAGTTGGTTTAAAGCCCTACCTGATGCAACCATCTCAGATTTCCAACAATTCGTCAAATTTTTTCTCGACAGGTGGATGATCGAACGAAACCTTGTCCTTATTGTAGAAGAGTATAACCAGTTGAAAAGACTACCAGGGGAGACAGTACAACAATTTTCAGCTAGATTTAATCAAGTTTATTATTCAATGCTGGTTGATATAAGACCCCCTCCTAGATCTACTCTCTTGCACTACCCGAGTGACTTTGATTCGTAAATGGAGTTTCAGCTGAGAGAAAGGAATATCGCAACACTGGAAGAGATGCAAAACAGTGCAATAAATGTAGAGGTTCATTCGCTGATCAGAAGGGCAAGGTTGAAGGAAGAAGAGATGAGAAACGTGGATCCAGAGAAATCGACACATTCAGAGGAAAAACTTGACATTTTGGTGAGTACAATAGAAGAGATGGTGCAAAAAATGACAGCAAAAAATGAAAATGACGTTCATGAACAAGTGGTTGATCCAAAACTTTTGGTTTCTTATCCCATTCGCCATAATGATTGTTTTGTAGATCATATTGGAGAAGAAAACCCAGTTGATATGACATGTATGCTTGATGATGTGTTTTATAGTGATGATTTGCCTCAGTTTGATCAGTATGATGATGATGATTATGTTCTCCAAACATAAGCTAATCTTGCAGACAAATTGGTAGCTAGTTTGTGGGAGAAGGAAGTTCACTTACAGCAGCTCGAGTGCAGTGACCAACCGATGCATATCAGCTATGACAATGAAGAGGAAAGTGCAGCAAATTGGGAAGTAAGTGAAGGATCGTTACCTTTTTGCTTTGATTCATGTTAGTTCATCAGAGACAGTTTCCATGCAATCAGAAATCAGTTGTCGGCGAGTCTTGATTTGGATCCTCTTGAGGGCGATGAAAACTCAATTCCAGACTTCTCATATTCAGATTTCCAGCCCCAAACTACCATTAATTGTCAAGTTGCAGATAAAGACATAGAAGCTGGCACTTATGATCAAATGATACAAGAAGATTCCTTACCTTTCTGTTTTGAATCATTTCAGTTGGTGAGGGATAAATTGCATAGTAAATCTTCGAATGAGACAGATGGTGAAATTCTTGAGCAAGTTGTTAATAGGAAATCTTTCCCTGAAATGATTGATGAAATCATTTTGGATATAAAACCCTCTCTAGCACCAGATTTGCAGCCACCAAGCACGATGGAAGGTCAGATTACAGATGAAGGTGTGGCAACCGAAATACATGATCTAATGATGCAAGAGGATTCTATACCCTTTTGTTTCGAAGTATTTTAGTTTATAAGGTAGAATCTTCGTAATATCTCTAAAGAAAAAGATGAACAGCCAATAGGATGTCATACGGTTTCAATAGATACATCACAGTAGTGCCCTTAAGTTTTTGATGATCCTTTTGCTCATATGTTAGATTCTATTTGTTGTAAAACTTCTTCTCCATCAGCGAACCATGAGACAAAAGAGAATGTTGATAATAATATGTTCCAAAGGTCACCTTCATTGTTTTGTTTAACAGATGGTTCATTTTATAGCCCATACCAAAGCTTGCAGTCACATGAGGAGATTGATAAAGGAGGTTTTTGTTCTAGTTGGAAACAGCAAAAGAGTTTGGTTCTTCACGAAATTCAGGATCCTTTTGACAGCCTGTTGCTATCACCAAGGGAAGACAGCACAGATGTGAGGAAAATTTCAAAATCAAGCCATGAAGATTACTTGGACCAGAGCAGTAATGTGTTAATGGAAATCAATGGTGATGCTTATGAAGATCCTTTTACAGTGTTCTTGAAGTCATCCAGCCAATTCATGCTGTGCAAGTTTGTCAGCAGTAAACTTGATTCCAAGTTTCCACACGAGTTGCCTTTCGATTCTTCCCTTTTACTGCGCATTAGAAAGCATTTGGGAAGAAATCGAATATCAGCCATGATGCTTACATGGTTGCATTGGCTGTTCCATTTCACTTGATCGGGTGGTGGAAAGAGTAGTTACAGTATGTTTGATGAATAAGCTCAAATATGAGCATCTTTCCAGTTTGTTAGTTATGATGTAGTTGCATTTGGTTTTATTACGGTTTTCAGTTTTAGTCTTCAGTCAGAGTCCATCTGCATAATGTTAGTTTCCGTGTTTTGACTCCATAGACCAATGGAGGAAGGCACTGTCTCCTCTTCTAAAGATCTACCATTCTTGGCACCTCCAAGGAGCTACCATCCCCATTGGATCCAATGGTAGAGTCGGTCTTTGCATCCCTTCGTCAGAGATCAAAACTCTTTGTTGCATTTCATTTTAGGTGTCTCACTCCATTCACTCAGCTGCATTCCACTAGGGGCATGCCGTAATCTGACGGAAGGGCCTTCTCATTCATTCCCCTCATGTCTCATACCTGCTAACTTAGGTCTTTTCATCAATGTTTATTAAAGTCCATGATAGTCAATGTTTGATCTTTTAATGGACAAAAGTCATTTCAGTCAGTAGGTCTAGGGTTTGGTCTGTAGAATGTCAAATAATGCCTGCAGGCCATGAGGATGTCTTCACTCCTCAATGGTATCCCTGTTTCGGTTTCAGCAACTCTTATCCCTGCAAAGAATCAACAGAAGAATCATCATTTTAATCAAGCAGGACACTAAGAAGGGAAAACTTCGATATTACCCATATAACAAAAATTGAAAATATGAATGGTTTCCACAAACATGGGAAGACCCATCTCTTGCAAATGCAGAAGTTGAAGGAGAATTTGGTGACAATGATCCAGTTGATGTGGTTTAGATTGGGGAAAGCAAATAAGGAGTATGCATTCAAGATAATAGCGGAGACAAATGAATCTAGAGCAAAATCAGTGACTAGAGGTAAACTGGGCAAAAAAATGTGCTTGAGTTTGCTTGCCCGACGCACACAATAGGTGGCGCGACACACTAGGGGAGTGCGATGCACTGCGAGAAGTTACCTAGTGTAAATTTACACGGGCGCGACGCACTGCGCAGAGTGCGTGACGCATAGAGCTGGAACAAAAATTTTGCCTCTACTCTATTAAAAAAGTCAAATTCATTGTTCCAAATGAATTTGTAAGGCTGAGAATCACCTTTCGGACAGTGTTTAGTGTGATTGCAGATTGTTTCATTAGAATTTTTGTTTTATTTGGTTTATATGCATTTATGGTTGCCGCAATTAATGTTTCCCAAGGGGGCCATCGATATATTGGAAACACCTACAGGAAATTCAATTTGATGCTTCTATGAGCATAAGGGATCGTAACACAATTGGGAGAGTGGGTCGAGCATCAGTCCAAATCCCTCTACTGTGCAAACATTTGGTTGATAGATGGACAAATGAAATTATGATAAATGTGACGGATGTATGTGTGGATCCATGGTTGAGGATGTAATGACCAGGTTCAAAGTCCATTGTTTCGGTTGTCATTCTGTATTCTGCATAATTGTGCAACCGACCTTCCTAAAAATGCCTAGATTGCAGATTCTTAAAATATTATGGGATCGCATGATGTGAATATTTGGGAAATTCGCAATCTGCTTAAGTTTAGCGAAATTGCAGGTGGGCCCATCCATTAACAATACATTTTTTTTCTTAATTAAAGGCGACATCTTATTTAAAATCCATTTTATTAAAGGATAGTTGTTATTCAAACGGAAAAAAGGAAGGCATACAGTCACTGTCTTTAGTTATGACTCAGAAGATCTACGCTACATTTTTTCCTTCTTAATTGGTCATAAGAGAAATTAAAGTGTAACGATGCTCCTGTTACCGACGGTTGGCTTTTCATTTCTAGTTTGTAACGACTAAACAATTCCCCAATTTTGGTTCGATCGATTTTCTCATAGCAAAGCTTATTTATTGTATTGAGAGTCATTTTGTAAAAGGTTGGAATTTCTGGGAGGAGGGGAGAAAAACTCAGCACTTCATTGTACAGCTTTGACAGAGAAATAATGAAAGGTTGTAGCTCTGGTTTATGAGATTCATGTGGCAAGAGTCTAGCATGTGTCTTTCTTTGTGTTTCATATGTAACTTGTTATGTTTCACATTTCATTCATGATCATTTCCAGCTGAATTCGTTTAAGTAAGAAAGGTAGAATTCAGTTTACTGCTCTGCCTTGGGGAAGCGTTTCATGTTCTGTGTGGCTTCTTCTATCTGAAAAGGATTCATCACATATGCCCTTTTCAGCCTCTCAACTGTCTTTCCACTCCATATTATTCAAATTTGATTGCTAAACTCCTTCCTATCTTGCCTCCTGAAACAATCTGTGTCTTTGATTTGATTTCTCAAGCTCTTGTTGTTCCTTCGGTCCCATACAACCCAGAAAATTCAGTCATTCAATCAATTATCTTTTTATATCTATTTACTAGCCTAAAATCAGTATTCAATTTAAGTCATCTCAGACTCTATTGAATATTTTACTGAGTTGACCCAGAGAGAGCCCTCTCCTGTCCTCGTAGGGCTAGCTACGAGGCTGAGCATTGTTTGTGGTTAGCCTAAATTTTGCCTTCCTTCAGCCTAAGGCAGATTTAGGTCCTAAGAGACACTACTACAAATACATGGGTGCAACCTAATGTAAGTGGTGAAGGACCAGCAACTCGTGAGGGACACTATGTTGCACTCATTGATCATTGTCTACTTATATTTGAAGCTTGTGGAAAAGATCAAGATGAATTTGAAGAGATCTACTACAATGACTTTTACATACTAGATAGAGTTAAATTAATTTGGACAAGGGATGCAACCATTGGTACTCCATCATCTTGAAAAGATAGCCACGCTTTCTCGTCGTGGAAGATCAAAATTATAATCTTGGGTGAGGAGGATGCATCAGTCTCTTATTTGTCTGATGTCTATGTCCTTGATGCAGATACACTTGTGTGGAAATATCTCAACACAACTGGCAAGATATTATCACCTTGAGCAAGCCATACAATAGTATCCGTTGGAAAGCATTTGCTTGTGTTTGGTGGATTTGCTGATGATCGTAATCTATTTGATGATATTTACATCGTAAACGTAGAAACAGGATTGTGGACCTAGGTAGAAACCACAGTTCAAGGACCTCTGATAGATTCTCTATTGCTAGAGATTATTTGGATTTCACTAGAGCCATTCTCATATTCATAGGAGGGTGTAATGGAAACTTTGAGGCCGTGGATAACATGTATTATTTTGATACATAAATGAAAATGGAAAATGGACAAGATAAGCAAAAGGCAGAGAAATTTTCTTTAAGGAAGGAGTTGAAAAGAAAGCGTCAATAGCACGATGTCTCTTCAAATGATCTTGAGAAGGAGAGAGATACACCGAAGCATGATGTGAAGCCTAAAAACATCTTGTCCACAACCCCACCAACAAAAAATACTCATGTTGGTCAAGACAAGCCTTCTGTGTACACTTTCAAGCCTGTTGAAGAGAAGATATTTGAAGAAAATATAACGGATGTGTTTCATTATGGATAATACACTATTGAAGCACATCTTGAAGGGAATCCATTGTGTGGGTTATTGTTCTCCTATAAACCTGCATTCACTCATTCTGTACCTTCTTATCTCACCAGGAAAAAACTGGACTTAGAAGCAAGTGCTATGAAATTGAGTGAAACACGAAAGCATAAATTAAGGATTGCTCGTGCAATTAAACAATCTGTGAAGAGAGTAGAAGATGGGCAGGAAAACTCTATCATGGATGTAGAATCTCTTGCACAAGGGACTGCCACAGAGCCACTTTCTTCATTATTAAATCAACCTATAGCTGCATCTAGTATGTATTAACAATACATGCAATCACTACCTGCGAACTCTCCATCTATTGCTCAACATGATCTGAGGCACTATATGGCTTCTGGCTTTCTTGCTTCACATGCTACGCAAGAGGGTTTTTCTGGTCCTACATTGAGCCAAGGGGGAGGGTTATATGCTATTCAAAGGCTTCCTACACTAGCAAATCAGGGTAATCAGTTACCTCTAATTCAGGGAAGTGAATACCAACGCGAGAATGGGAAACAACCTAGTTCAATAGGGTAGATATGAAGTATGTGTACACTGTAGAGTGTAGACCTCCTTTGGCATATATTGATTTATCATGTTGGTTAGCCGAATGGAAATTAAGCTTGGGATTTATCCAATTAAGAACAAATTTTTCACACATGCATGGAAAGAATGTAATTTTGTGGAGAGGACAAGTTCTACATAGTGGGAAGCAGATATCAAAAAAACAAAAATAAAAGTACTTAATCCTTACATTTCCTTACAATATTGTTAAATTATGCTCGTGGTTGGGATCCATGAACATCGATTATCTAGATTTTTGGACCATATTTTTATCTCCAAAAAATATTCCTATTGATTGAAATATGTACAAGGTATTTTAAACTAACCACTCGTTAAAAGTACCTGGATGCTAGCTAGCTAGTAAGATTTAGAACCATAAAAATTTCCATATGGACTCAACATTGAGTTGAATATATCAAGATAAAATCATGGCTCATCGAAATTAAATAATATTTCACTGTTTGTCATGTCATTTAATGTAGTAGCAAGAATTATGTCTGCATTTCACCGAAGAGCATCTTTATCTTCTATTAGCGGCCTTATCCTTCCGTAGCTAGCTCGGGATCAGTGATAATGGGCTCTAACACATCCTTTCCCTCCTCCAACTCAGGAGGTGATAACTTTGGAGATGGCTAGTGCCAGGCGAGGGAATTTCTCATTCTTGGGGGTAGAGGCAGCCAGTTATGGCACTGAATGGCCATGCCTTTTGGATTAATTTATGATCAGGAAAACAACTAGGCTTGAAATAGGTGATTTTTTTTCTTTTTGTTTTAAGATGTGCGAGCAGTGCTAGATTTGTATTCAAAACCATGAATTTGCGGAGTATAGGAAGGGATCCAATTTGGAAGATTTTTTTTCTTCTCAAATAAACTGATATGGTTGAAAACTTACCACCGACATTTCATAGTAGAACTATATCTACTCGTGCAGGGAAGTCTCTTTGGTGGTGGAAACTCTGTCTTCCACCTCAATTCTATAAGGAAAGCCCATATGTTGTTGCTCTTCCCATCCAAATCCATAGTTGTTCTGATAGTGAAACCGAGAAGAGTGTCATGTTGTGTGAGTCGATCGTGTTCCACAATACCGATACCAACGCTGAATATATTTGGCACAAAATAACCCTCGTCGCTAACCAAGCTAACTAGAAAGATTTTGAAAGGATGGGTGAGCCCATTCAGAATGAATTGTAACTAATGAATTGTAATGGACTAATACCTGTGTTAATCTATGCCAGAAATTATTTCTATCGTCTAACATCAAAATCAATGGCTCACAACTTCACAGGTGGCATGGGAGGGGATTTCTCCTCAGAGGGAAATGTCTTACGACTTAATTACATATTGTTTTAAAAAAATGATGTATATATCATATAAAGCTATTAATTTTTTTAAGTTTTTATCGTTAAACTCAGTTTGGTGCTTTTTTAGGTATATTTTTTTTGTCAAGATCGAACAAAGCTTTGTTGGTCTCTAAAAGAAGCCTGCACTGAAGAAATTTGATTCCTCTTAACGCATTTTAGAGGTGTGTTTAAGATGGACCTTTACTAGTTTTAATTTACACATATCATTGAGTGTGATATTTATTGTATGTAAAATTATGTGTGATTTTTATAGAAGAGGTTATATATCATTGAGGATAATATGACACTTTCCAAGTTGTTGGGTTGAGTAAAATTATAGGTAATACCTCCTATTAGTTTTATAGGTCTCTCAAGATAAGATGACATATTCATGGCTATTGGGTTGAGTGAAATTAGGACTAATACTTCCTCTTAGTTGGTTGTGAGTTTCAATTAGAGAGAAGAGGAGGATTGTCACTTCAAATGCGACTGGATCCAAAATTTTAGCTATTATTTTTTACAAAAATGTATTAGTTTTTGAATCAATTAGAGACTTTTGATAGCTTGTGTCACAACCTTTTGGAATGAGGGACATATTTCTAATTGGTGTAGGGTTTCAATTATTTCCAAGATGATTTAATTCATAGATTTTGATTGATGTAGGATAATTGATTATATCTCACCATCTATTATTGAAGTGTGGTTCATCTATCCTTTATGGTTTGTATTGGTTTGATGGGATAAGGGAAAAATTTTGGGCCTATACAATCTCTTGACAACGGTCTTACAATGAATTTCCATAAGTGGTGATTATGTTTGGTGTTGCATTTCAAAAGGAAGTCTTTCTATTATTGTAAATGATTCTTGGAGGGATTGTGATTTTGGGTTTTACAGTGAATTTCCATAGGAGGTGACTAGTTTTGTTCCTTTTTCGAGCTTGGGAGGGAAATTTTATATATGCTTGAAGTGTGTCTTTTGTCTGGAAGGTCTTTTTTCTAGATGGAGTTACTTTTGATGCTAGTTTTGAAGCTTTGAATTCTATATATGTGCAACTTTTGAGGTGTTGTAATATCTAATGAGGAATATTGATATATTTACTCTTGATAGGGGGTTCTTTGTGGTGTTGTTTTCAACAACTTGGTGAATGGAATCCCATATAGGACTTTGGGGATGGGGTTTCAGGCCATGCATCCACTACTAATATTATTTTCCGGGTTAGATTAATGCAGTTTTTTTTTATAGATTTGGGGAGTCTCTATAGACTTTGTTTCCCTTTGTTTATGACTCCTCCTTTGAAACTAAATACTATTTGTTAGTAGCATTTTATTTTTCCATCGACTCGGGTGTTGTGGCCTTTAATATTCTGGTGGAGAAGTATCTAAGAAGGATTTCATAAGACGATTACTGTTTTTCTATCTCTGGTGATCCAAGTGGATATTTATGGTCACCCACCTATTCCACATGGACCTCCAATCAGTTTCATCAATTTCCTTGATTATAGCATAATTTACTATTTTTAGCAGTTTTTTGGGTCCTGAACTTCTGGAGTTGTTTTGACCCTCTAAATGGCATTTTTTAAGGTGCGCAAATATTGTACTACTTGGAGAGACCTTTATAAATAGGTATCATATGCACCAAATAGAGATCATATGACCAAGTTACAACCTCGAGAAGTTGGTTGCCAACTAACCCCAACGGGGCCCACAAACTCTTGGAGTTCCATCTCGTAGGGTTAGGATTTTGGTTGTTTATGGGTTCCCTTTATTGTTAAATAACAAAAAGGCCCTCAAGCCTCATTGTAACATAGTTCATAGGAATTTAGCCGCCACATCTCTTCTCAGAGACGCGCAACCATCACCTGAGCCAGTTTATTTCCATTCTGTATGTACGCATTTTTCATTTATTTGATATCAATGAAATGAAGATCTATTTTTGTTGCATCTCTGTGTTTGTGTTTATATCTATATTCTATTTCATTCATGCATGACTTTGAATTAGTGGTATGAGAGCGGTATGCTTTTTCTCAATTTTTTTTTGCATGTCCCAAACAAGGTCAAGGTATAAGGAGTTAGGCCTCGAACTGGTTGAACCTTTGCAAGACTGACCTAGCAAACCCTGGCGACCTCCCATGGTGGAAGAAAGGAAAGATGAAGGAGAAAGAGATGCTTTCAAAATATTGCTAGAAGAAGCCCTCAAGAGACAAAGGAACACGATGATGGACAACTTTTCCCAAATCCTTCGGTGGATGCCCACAAGTGATATACCTTCATCCAACAACCACTCTAAAGGTGGCACTCCCTTCAAGGTACAATTCAACTTTGACATTCCCATATTTGAAGACCAGATAGATGTAGACATCATGGATATATTGTTAAATCTGTTGTAAGGATTTTTTTTGGTTCATGATTTTTCCAATAGAGAAAAGATTACTTTTTCGTTCCTTAAAGTCACCCCCCATGTCAAGGACTTGTGGGAAACTTACTATGAACAGAGGGATGAGATAGAACCCTCATTCTCTTTACCTACACCCACTTGGAATTCATTCCCAAATGCCATTAAGGAACAATATTACACCATGGGGAGCCATGAGGACAAGTGCATACAATGGACTATGTTAGGGAAGTAAAGGGATCAAGATGTGCATGAGATGATGAATTTTTTCCATACCCTGTTCACAAAGTTGGGTATCAAATATTTTGAGAAGCATATGGTGCTCAAATACTACAATTGCTTGAAAAAATGCATTCAGGAGGAAATGGACTTCCTGGAAATCTCCTCGTTTGGTGAACCATATCGATATGTTGCAAAGATTGAGTAGAAATTCAAGTAGAAGAAGCGAGACTTTGGATCTACAAACCCAAACTAGAACAAAGACACCCCCAAGCCACAGAGAAAGGGTAGAGTCAGGATGCGATTCCACAGTACAACTCCTTGAATTTGTAAGACAATAATAATGGGAAGGTCAATAAAGACACCAACAAGTGGTTTGAGTTCCATAAAATCCAACTCACAGCACGATTGAGTGTCATGGGAAGCAGGCACTGGTGGCTGAGCTAAAAGACTCAAATATTGATGCATACTCTGATTCTTAGTTGAAATCTGACAAGGGAAAGTAGACCATTAACATTGAACCCACTACGATAGTATCCACCACCAACCTCCAAAAGGTGGAACCTGGGGATCCAGAGGAGGGGGAGCACCTCTTCAAGTCACAGATGTGGGTAAAGTGTTTTTATGTGCAGTTCATCATTGACAACAGGAGGCAGAAGAACTTGATCTCAGTCGAGGTCGTTAAGAGATTGAAGTTGCCAATGATGCCACACCCACAATGATACACGATCGATTGGCTCCACTAAGGGCGAGATCTTCGTGTTAGCCAACAATGCCACCTGCCTTATAAGATCAAGTCCTTTGAAGATGAGGTATTTTATGATGTTTCCCCTCTAAAAGTATGTAATGTTTTATTAGGTTAGTTGTACGTATGGAAGTGTCATGATGTATATCAATCTAGGCCTTATTATGTTATTATTAATTTAGGTCATAAATTGTATAGGATACCCAAGGTGATGTCGCCTACCGCATTTTTGTTGATATCTGCTAAATAATGCGGTAAGACCATTTCCCATACTGAGAAATTTTTCTTCCTTACGATTCACTGTTAGAGCAAGAGGAATATTATCGCCACATCCACAGCCTCTAGACAAGGCTCCTCTGCATGGAAGTAGCAGATGGACAAGGTCATGTAGGTGTATAGGGACATCTACACCACACCCACAAGGGTACCCCTACACTGTTAGGTCAACCACTCCATCAATCTAACCGTAGGTGAATTCCTACCTAATGGGCCAATATACTGACACTTTGTTCTGGAGAGTGATGAATTCAAGAGTCAGATTTAGGAGTTGTTGCAGAAAGTGCACATTAGACCAGGTTCATCACCATGTGGAAGCCTGATCATGTTGGTATAGAAGAAGAAAAAAACTTGGAGGATTTGTATTGACTATCGGGCACTGAATATGATCATTGTCTAGAATAGGCATCCAATCCCATGGATTGATGACCTTCTGGACCAACTCATGGTGGGGAATATTTCACCAAGATTGAATTGAGTTTGATTATCACTACGTACCAATTGAATCCTCTGATGTGTGGAATACTACCTTCAAATCCAAAGGAGTGCCTTTTCAAAAGGCTGGTCATGCCCTTCGGGCTGATGAATTGCCTCGCAACCTTCATGAGGTTTATGGATGACATCTTGCAACCCTTCACCAACTCGTTCGTGGTAGTATATCTAGACAACATGATCCAGATTTAAATAGGAATGCAAAAAATTATAGACATAACCATCAATATAGAGATGTAGTAGAAATAACACTTCATTTCATTAATATCAAATACTGAAATATGCCTACAAACAGAATGGAAATAAGACTAGCCCGAGTGATGGTAACTTATCTCTGAGAAGATATGTGGCGGCTACATGCCTCTGAACTTTGTTACAATGAGGGTCAAAGGCCTATTTATTATTGAGAAACAATGAAAAACCATAAACATCAGAAAACCTAACCCTAGGAGATGAAGCATAAAACTATGGGCCTTGTTTGGGTAAATTGGTACATCAACTTCCTAGGGTCATAACTATGGCATATGATCTCCATTTGATGCGCAAAATACCTCGTTAGGAAGATATATCCAAGGACTACAACTTTTGAATGACTAAAATCCATCAACCACCCATGTTGTTCCATGTTTTCCTAAAAAAAATCTTTGCTTAGGGCCTCAAAATGGCTCCAAATGTTTAGGACTCGAAAAAATGCCAAAAATTGTAAATTGTGCTACAAATAAGGAAACTGAAAATGAAAGAAAAAATGGTGGGGGTCCAAGTGGAATATGTGGGTGGCCACCAATATCCACTTGGATCATTCCTCCCCCCTTAGGAAGAAATGGTTCCCATTCCATTGAGTTCCTCCATGAGATGAGGAAACTTCTGCTGAACTTGGTCCCTAGTGAGCCACTTGCCTTGGTGAAGGAATTGGCCTGCTTTGACAACTTGATATAGTTGGATCCTTTGTTTTCAGGTGTTCTTAATCTATGTTTTCATGATCTAATCAGTTGTGGCTTGTTCCATGTAATTTGTATTTCACTTCATAGGTGTGAGTTGTTCTACAACATTTGATGTTTCTAGCAATGGTGGGAAGTATGGTCGAAAGAGGTCCACATTGAACACTGGGTGTAGGCCAAGGAATGGGGGAATGTTGAGCTCAAATTAATTGTCTGCCAAAACCTTGGTAATGGTGTAAGGATAATATCGAAGTGGTCTAACTTTTTGATATGCTCCGATAAGGCATTCCTTCTGCAAATGCAACTAGACTTGGTCACCCACCTGAAAATTGTGTGGCACCCAATGTTGATAATGTCAATACTTGTACTTGGCATTTGATTTCTCCAAAATTTCATGGACTTACTGGCGGATATTTTGGATGTGATCATGAACTTGTTTCCCTTATCATCTTTGGAATGGACATTAGCGGAATCTTCCTGAGTAGTTGCAAATGGTATGGCCACATCAATTGGACATAGTGGTTGGAATCCCAAGCCTTCCTGAAAATTGGTTGTGGCCAGTTGAGCTATGGAGAGCCCAGTTATAGTTTTTCTAGACATAGGGGAGGTTCTCATCCCATGTGCATGGATGCTTTGAGTTGTACATGCACAAAATGTGTATGATCATCCTATTGACGACCTTTGTCTGGCCATCAGTTTGGGGATGGAAAGTTGTGGACTTAGTGAGCTTCGTGTCCAGCATCGATCAGAGAATGGACCAAAATTTACTGAGGAACATGTTGTCCCGATCTGAGATGATAGACTATGGGATCCTAAAGTATACCTACACACATTTAAAAAAGATTTTAGCAGTGGCTTCTTCTATGATATTCTTCTTGCAAGCTTCCATAGTGGCCATCTTTGAGAATCTGTCGACGACCACAAAAACATAGTCATTGTCATTCTTAGTAGAAGGAAGGAAAAAAAATATAATCCATGGAGATGGATTCCCAAGGTCGACTAGGGGTATAAATCAGAGTATAGAGGCCTTGCTTCTTGATGGTTGGTTTGGAAATGGTGCATGCAATGTAGGATCTGATGTACTTCCCGAAATCATGTCAAAGATTTGGCCAATAGAAATACTTCTACAATACTGTCACCGTTTTGTCCACCCCGAAATGCCCGACAACCTAATTGAAGTGTGCTTCCCTAATAATCTTGGCACGATTGCTTGAAGGAACACAAAGGTGTCCTAGGTGGCATGACAGGGTATCCTGGAGGTAAAAATCTAGAACTTGCTGACACTCCAAGAGTGTCTGGTATGTGTGGCCAATTTTCGGTCGCTTTTGTAGAGAAGTGGCCAATCAAAAGTATAGTTCCCACAAGAGTTGAGCACGGTGGTTCACATCATGATCGGTGGTTGGTTGAGGCAGTCTACAACATTATTGGTGTTGCCATTCTTATACTTGATATTCAAATGGAATTGTTGCGGGTATGTGTGCCACTTTTGATGGTGATCATTATGCAAGTTCCCTTGCATCTACATGAATTGCAGGGGTTGATTGCCTGTGTGGATGACTGTTTCCTTCCCCAAAATGTAATGCTTCCATTTTTGCAGGCCTACATAATGGAATACATCTCTTTTCATAAGTGGGATACTTCCAGACTGTGTCTGAAAGTGTCACACTATGATATGCCACTGCATGCCCTTGTTGAGTAAGGACTGCCCCAATAGCATGGCCAGAGGCATCTCTCTCAATCTCAAATGGTTGCTGCAAGTCTGGTAATGTGAGCACTGGTGCAGAACAAAGGCAATGTTTCAACTCTAAAAATGCTTTCTATTGAGATTTAGACTAAAATATTTTTTCTTTCACTCCTCCCTTGGTGACTTGACTCAAGGGCCAAGTGATATGAGAGAATTCCAATACAAACCTACGGTAGAAATTGGCAAGACCCAGAAAGTTACGAAGCTCTGTCAAAGTGGTTGGGCCTGGCCAATACCAAATGACTTGGATCTTGTATGGATCAACATGCACCCCCCTGTTCATCAATAATGTATCCTAGATACTAAACCTGGGTCATGCCAAAAGTGCATTCCTCCAAATTGGCACACAACTTATGGTTCTGAAGTGTTTGGATAACTTGTCGAATGTGGTGGATGTGCTCTTCCTAGCTCTGGTTAAATATTGGGATGTCATCCAAGTATACCACTACAAATGAGTTGTTGAATGGCTGCAAGATGTCATCCATCAGCCTCAGTAAGGTTGCAGGAGCATTCGTCAACCCAAAAGGTGTAACCAACCTTTCAAAAATGCCCTCCTTGGCTTTGAAGGCAATCTTCCACACATCATAAGGTTTGATTGGTACCTAGTGATATCTGGCCTTCAAGTCTATCTTGCTGAAATATTTTTCCCCTTTGAGTTAGTTCAGAAAGTCATCAATCCTTTGGATTGGGAATCTATTCTGAATAGTGATCTTGTTCAGCGCCTGATAGTCTATACATAGTCTCCAAGTACCATCCTTCTTCTATACCAACATGATCAGGTTCCCATAGGGTGATGAACTCGGCCGGATGTGACCTTTCTCTAGCAACTCTTGAATCTTCCTCTTGATTTCATCGTTCTCTAGAATGGAATGCCGATAGATTGGTACATTAGATAGTGACACACCTGGGGTCAAATGGATGGAGTGCTTGACTTGACAGTGTAGAGGCACCCCTGTAGGGGAGGTGAAGATGTCCTTGTACTCCTCAACGACCTTGTCCATCTATTTTTGTCATGTGGAGGGGCCCTATCTAGGCGTCGTGGCCACCATCTTCTTCTTTCCCTAAGAGCGTATCATCAGGGAAACAAATTTCTTGGTTTTGGTAATGAGCTTACTACATTGTTTTGGAGTAACTAGAGAGATGGTGGTAGGCGGTGCTACCTTTAGTATCATGTACAACTTATTTCCCAAAGTAACAATAACAGCGTGAGGCCTTGACTCATACACAACATGTCACTTCCACAAGTATGGTTGGCCTAATAATACATCACAAAAATAAATGGGAGCAACTTCACATAATACCTCATCTGTGAAGGGCTTGATGCTATATGGAAGGTGACATAGCTAGCTCACGCGAATATCCTATCCTTGGTTAAGCCACCTAATGGTGTACGGTTGTGGGTGTGCTATGGTTGGTAAGCCCAACCACTTCATGACCTCTGCCAAAATGAGGTTCCTTTGGCTCCCGCTGTTGACAATGAACTGTAGAGGGGAACCCTTTACCCACATCTAGGAGTAGAAGAGGCACTCGTCCTATGGATCTTTGAGTTCCTCCTTTTGGATCTTCGTGGTGGCAATGGTGGCGTTCATCTCTGCATCAATAATTTGCTTCCCTTTTTCATTCTCGTTATCAGGTTCTCACTCATAGTTAGAACATGCATATGATTTTGAAGCCTTTAGGTCAGCCGCTAGTGACTTCTTGGCCCGACACTAACTTGCGTTGTGAGTGGAGCTCTTATGGAACTCACACCACTTTCTGTGTCCTTCTTCAGCTTCGTCGCATTTTTCTTTGCTTGCGGCTTTGGCGGATTGTCCTAGGTCGCCCCGCCTTGGCATTTTCCTTTATTTTGCAGTTTGGGGGCACATTTCCTTTGCTTCGGATTCACAGATCCAAATTCTCACTTCTTCTATTTAAACTTGTTCTTGATCTTGACGGCGTATCGATATGTCGTGCCAAGCAAGGAGATGTCCAGGAACTCCATCTCATCTTGGATGTACCTGTATAGGCAGCCACGATACTTGGGCACCAAATGTTTCTTAGAATCCTTAATACCCAACTTCGTGTGAAGGGTATGAAAAACATTGGTAAACTCTGACACATCTTGGTTCCTTCCCTACTGCAATGTTGTCCACTTTATGTATTTATCCTCTTAGCTCCCAACAGGGTATTATTGCACCTTGATGGCATCCCAGAATGAATTCCAAGAAGGTGTGGCTAAAAACAGGGATGTCATACTTTCATCCTTATACTCATAGAAGCTTCCCCACTAGTACTTTATGTGGGGGGAGACTTTGAGAAGAGAAAAATTAATATTTTATCAACTAGAAAAATCATGAACAAAAAAATATACTTCTAGCATATTTAACTATTTATCTATGACGTCTACATTGAAGGCCACTATGTGCATTGTTCTTTATGCAATATGGGCCCTTGAGGAGTCTATGCATGGAAAGGGACTCGTGAAACCTTATTATACCTTCCATTACCTTCTACCACCTTCGAATCACCTTTGCATCCCTCAGAAGGCTCACAGATTCAACCCTATAGAAAAATAGGGCAATCTTGTAACATCCTCTAGCAATCGTGTAGCATCCGGTCGCACCATGTAGAAGCCCTCCAAACATGACCAAAATTGACCTTAAAAATTTTCTTTTATCTGCTAGCCCTTAATAATTTCTCTTAGGCTTTGGAACCATGATTGAGGAAGACCAAAGACCACTTAGGACTTTCCTTTCTACCACTGCAGCTCATTTCAACAACTAGGGTTTTTAGACAAGTTCATGAATTGAATAACATAGTGATGATTTTCATGATTACTTTATGAAGCACCTAATGAAATCTATTGATATAATCTCTCTTGAATACAATGATTAAAGGATTATTTCATGTTCTTTACTTTAGGCAAGGTAGATTAGGTTTTCTTTATTTTCTTTATGCTTCTTAAGCTAGGCTTTCTATTTCAAGCATTATTGTTTCCTATGCATTTTTTAGGTTTCCATTTGATGCAACATTTACATTTTTCAACTAAATAAATTTCTGCATTCTACAAGTAGAGTAGCCTTTACATTACTGCAAGTGGGTTAGCATTTACAATTCTAAAAAGTAGAGTGGCATTTCCATTCCCTCAAGTAGATTAGAACTTTCCTTTTATGCAATATATTTTTCTTCCAAATCTAAATTCATATGATAGAGTGGACTTTTTATACCTTTTTCTAGTCCATTTCCTCGAAGTATCTTGAATAGAGCCTAGCCTACTGTGCATATAGCACTGCCACCTCTTAGGTTTGTACAAACCCTGGGTTGATGATTAAAGTTCGTAGATTTTGGAGTTACAACACTCTTGATGCAATACTGGGGCTTGTCTCATGTATATGTCTAACATGTTTGTGTTACAGATTGTATTGATGTCAGTTGTTGCTATAGAGAACAAGGTACTGGTGTAGTTGTTGGAGTTGTAGATTAGAGATCAAATTATTGATGTGTTTGTGTTGTAGGGGTTTTATTGGAGATTTTATTTGTGTAGGATCATTTGATGTCTTTTATATGGCTGCTAGAGTATGTTAGTGATGGTTGAATGTGATGTTGATATTGTTATTGTATGATGTTGTTTGGTTTGAGTTTGATTAGAAAATTAATTGTGTGAGTCGATATATTGATTGAGTTTGTATTGCATAGATTGTGTTGTAGCACATGTATTTATAGTTTGATATATCAACAAATTTTTATTGTGAGTTGAGTATGAAAATGGAAAAAATGTGGCTCACAATTACTTTTATGTAGCTATCATTGATCTAATATGAAACATCAGAGAAACTTTTAGGGGCTAATATACGTAGGTTGGCTAATTTCGACGATTTTCCCAAACAAAAAAATTGCTAGTTTCCATTTTTCTACCCAAGTTTTAAAGGGTAAAATTAGTGTCCCCTAAAAATCACCAAAATTTTATAAAGACTATATAAAATCTTTATAAATTTTAATATTTTTATCAAAATATCATCAAACATTATACATATTGCATATTAGGGACTAGTAAGATTCACCAAGGTTTCTAAACCTTAAAATAAATTTCCATCCTTAAAAATTTACACGTGAAACATTATAAAAGGTGGTCCATAAGAGAGCTTGAAGGATGGGTCCTTAAGTGAGAAAGTGGTTTCTTGTGTATTCAAGGTCTAGTGGCATCGTTCAGGTAGTGGCTTGAGAATTTGGGAGTGGTGGTTGGATAGTGTTATAGACATATTTGGGCACTGAAACCCCAATAACATATGTCAATAAACAAATGGCTCTTAAACCCTTAAAAGTGTTGTTTCAAACCCTAAAGGATCATGGTCAACTGATTACATCAATTCCTAGAAGTTCCACCTGAAAACCACTCATAACTGGTCAAAATTGGACCATATAGACTGCTCCATGCTAAGGGTGTGATGCATACTGACTGTAACACTGGACAAGTGTGATGCATACTAAAAGAGCCTTCTGTAGGGTGCGATGGGCGAGAGTAGACAAATGGCAGAGACAGTTTGCTAAGTGGAAACACAGAGAATCTAGTAGAAACTTCTCATATGACACTTGCCTCTCTGAATTCGCCTAGGGATGAGTAAGAGATCATGAAATCTCCAAGTGGAACCAAGAACTATCAATGAAATGACACTAATCAAAAACCCAGAAGCTGACTCACCCCTTTGCAAATATCTATATATGGATCCCTCATCTAAGAGATCTAAAGGCTGGAATTTTGTAATTTGTAAGGAATTGATGTTGGTTTCTCTTTGAAACATTGTATTGTTGGGTGATCTTGCTTTTCATGAGGTGAAGAGGACTTTCATGCTGGGAGGATGATGCTGGATCAGAAAACTGGGTTGTAATCCTATCATCTACTTCTACTATCAATAAAGTTATTTGAGTTTTCCTCCATATACTTGTGAATCTTGTATTTGTGAATGCAATTGTATGGTTAATGTACTTCTGATTTTGCGTTGTTTATGGTATCATAGATCTCTATGCTTTGATGGTGTTTTGTTGCTTTGTCTCTATAGGTGTTCTTTAAAGCGGGACAAGTGAAGAAGAAGTGGAAAGCTCTATCAAAGGAGAGAGGAAACAAGCAAGGAGCCAAGAGAAATATTGAGGTTGGTGCTCTCTGCTTCTCTCTTATCTATTATCCATAAATGAAAACACAAGTTGCTTTGAATTGTTTGTTTCTAAGATAGCTACCCATCTTAGTGGGACTAGCAGATCAAATAGTGACACTAGTTTTCCTGGAAACAAAATGGCGACTCCACCGGGGAGCGAATAGTTTGTTTGTTTGTTTCTATTTGTTTGCTTTATAAACTACAGATGGAGCCTGAAGTTAAGCCAGCTAGCCTTTGAATTGCTTTTTCTATGCAAGTGCAAATTAAATCAATGCTACTTTAGTCAATCTCTGGGTTGGTTTATGAATTGAACATTTGACTTGCAAACATCCTAAGTGCCCTGGTGGTAGCTCAATAACCTCATAAGATCATACCCCTATGCTTTGAGTTTACTGTCTATCATAGCTTGACTAAATCACTGAACTTAGTTACAAATTTTGAGCAAAAACCAAGCTCAGTTTCGTTCTTTGGTCCATTGCATTGTCTCTCATTGGTAGTCTGGATGCATTGCACCTCCCGTGTGCTGTAGGTGAGATGCATCCCTATTTTCCTTAAGGACAAGTGCGATGATTGAATGAGACTGTTTCCCTCTCTGGAATTTGGGTTTTTCTTCATTTTTTTCAGCTCTATTAAGTAGTTTTGCTGCTTATGATCAGTATATCATTGTTGAAGCCTTCTTCCTTTACATTATTCAGCCTCCATTGATAAGGAATTGTGAATGTTTTTATGTATTTTTTCATCATTTACAGTCCTCCTTTGTAAAAAGTAGCTTAATCGAACTGTCATCTTTTGATTCGAAAGTGTCGTAACTGTCGTTTTGAGTCAAGGAAAAGAGTGTCGTAAAGTATTCCTCTTTTAGATAGTCGATTGTACTTTTTCCATTGTATTTGATTTGAATTGTCGATATTTGAAGTGTCGAAAGTAGTTTTCCATTTGAAATTGAAAGTGTCATCTTAGTCTTCCTTTCGTTTTGAAAAAATAAATTGCTAAAGTGTCACTTTGAAAAAAAGTAGTTCAGATATGTACTATGTTCTCTTTTTGGCATTCTCACATTAAGGAAATGGAAAAACAAAAACATGCATGTGCATTTGCATTTAGACTGCTTGTGGAAATTGATTTAGGAAAAGTGAATTTAGTGTGTGCTCTCTGCTCTCTGTTGAGAGAATTGTAGTATTCTTTCCTTAGTAGCTAGGATTTTCATTGCTAAAAGAAAACAATCGACTATTTATCATTTTAGATTGCATATTTAGGAATTTTACATCTACATCACACGGTGAACCTTGAAAGTAAAACTTCTTAAAAAAGATCAACTATAAAATAAACCTCAATGAACGTAAAAACGCTTTGGAGCTTAAGGCACAACATCTATAACTCTAGGCTAGACACGTATTCCAGTTTCGTAAGCCTGGTAACTATCATTTTCATCGAAGGTTGGGTGATTCCTCCTCTTTGATATGACAAGTGCCAATACGGACTTGTGCTCCTCATACCGTCGAGTATATATTGGGAGACCACAATAGGCTGATATCCTTTATCCTTAGGAAGCCGTGTCTGCCGCCCTATCGATCGCAATGCATTGAACACAACATTCGGGAATATTGACTGTCGTACGTAAATTCCTTGATAATTTCTCTTTAATTTACCACCAAGCTGTATATTGCAGTTTTGCGATTGGTTTGATAATCCCTCTATTTAGATTTCCAGAGTAGTCACTTTCATTCCTTTTCGACTCCTTAAAAGAAAAGGTCCATCTGAGCACCTGTCACTTCAGGCTCATTAAAAATCGAAGGCGACTACAGTCACCTTTAGCTTTTTCTCGACTCTTAAAAATTGAAAAAGCAAGTTGTGTCAAAGCGTCATAAAATTTATTTAATTCGGAATAACATCCCTGTTCCCTCGTTGATCTTAGGTTGAGGTAATGGAATCCACCAATCAAGGATTTCCCCTTGGGGGATATCCTAGTCTGTTCTCTTCTTGGGGAGATATTGGTACTCCATACATGGCTACATTATCCCTTCCAGGAATCACAATTGGCTTGCTGGTATGGCTATTCTCAACCTTTGTCATTCAAAACACCATAATTGCTCAGCAATCGAATCAACAACCAGATGATACTGGAGTTGCTCCCTCACCTTCTACTTCATTTGTTTCTCCCTCTCCTTCTTCCTCTTCACTTGGTGAAGCTAGTGATACTAAAAACCAAGTGACTGAGAAGAAGAAGAAAGGGAAGGAGAAGAAGAAGAAGAAGCCAGTCAAGAAAGGGGGCAACCAGGCATCATCCATTGAAAATCCACACACTGCACCTTCCAAACCCAAATCTCCATGCATAATTTTCAAGGGAAACCACTTTCATTGAGATTTCCCTTGCATTCTATGGATCTTGAGAGACTGGTCTCCCCACTTGCACCATCCGGTGTCATCAACCTCTGTAAATCATGTTGAGAGTACACCATTGACTAGTGAAAGTGAAGTCAATGGACAAAAAGGAAGATCTAGATTTCCTTGTAGGTTGTGTGAAGGCGATCATGCCCTCCACCATTGTCCATTTTTGGACGAAGCTAAAAGTGTCTTGGATAAGCGTCTTGCTTCACCGTAGCGACTTCCGTCTAGATACAAGAAACTCTTGCCAAGTCCATCGCTAGCTGAAAATCCGACTGACACACCTCCATTGTTGGCCGAAACACCTCTCATTGAAGATAAACCTTTTGAGTCCACACCGGACCAAAATCAATAGGTCGAGATGGCAGTCGACCCAGTCTTGCCTTAAAAAGGTCCACCTTTAGATGATACAGTCTCCAAACAGAATGAGAATGACTCCGTTCAAATTCTTCTTGTTAACATAGAGTATGATGAACATGGGGGCAATCTACCCATTCCTTTACCACAGGAGGGAAGTTCCCCATTTAAAGAGATTCATCCAGCCATTTATTCGGTCCCTCCTCCAGGAAATCTAGTCATTTCCTTTGATTGGAATCTACTAGCGAGACCCCGCCTTCCATCTAATGTACCATTCCGAATCATAGTACAAGTTTACAGAATCATTATGTCTAGCACTATCATAGATGAAGGGGCTTCTGTGAGTATCCTTTCCTCAACTACTTGGAAAGCACTTGGTTTGCCATCGCTTTTGCCTGAGAATCAAAATTTGACAAGCTTCAACAAAGGAACCAG
>APFE031329949.1:7666-38407 GCA_000404065.3 Pinus taeda | reverse complement strand
TGCTATATTGATGATCAACGTAGAGGAGCTTATGTATTGTGTATGTTTTCTGCAATAGTACATGATCAGGATAATCTCTGTTGAATATGTGTTAAATTATTCAAAATTTCTACAAGGTTTCCATTTCGAGCATTTCATTTTTTGCAATTAGTTTAGAATTTGATTTCATTACATGCACTCTTTTACATCATGACAACGAAGGAAGGACACATTTTATGCAACACATATAGTGCCAATACCTCTTAAGTTTATATGAACCCCGAGTTGATAATTACGATTCGAAGACTTGGGAGTTGCAACATTCTTGTTGCAATATTGAGGCTCATCACTTTTTAGCACCATTGTTGAGGAGGTGTCAAAGTATGCATTGTTTTCATCCCTAGTTGATTCATTTCTTCTTAATTTTTGAAAAACCAAAAAAGGTTTGCATTAGGAATATTTCATTTCAAAAACAAAAAGTGCATTGCATTAGTGTTTTCATTCAATCATAAAACAAAAAACAAAAAAATTCTCCAACACCAACTCCCCCCATTTGATCACATGGTGTAGTCAGAGTCACATCACCATTCTTTTTTGTAGGTAGAAGAAGAAGAGGCGATAGAGAAAGTAGAAGAAATGGATGGATATGATGACAATGAAGAATATCTTCTTGGATTTCCCATTCAATATACTGATGTCAGTGTGCACATGAAGAACATCCCTCCATCTTTTCTTCCAAACTTCCGTGGTCTAAGGCTAGAGTATCCAAAAACCTTTCTCTTTGAATTTGAAATTGTTTGTAGATCTTATGGTTAATTATTAAATGCTCAAAAATTGAGATTGTTTCCAGCAACATTAAAGGATAGAAATCTTAAATGGTTCATGAGTTAAGGGACTAATTCAATAAGATCATGGAATGATACGTAAAAGATATTTCTAGAAAAATATAAAGATCATGATATTAAAATAGAAATATTTAGAATGAATAAAAAATAAGATGAGGGCCTTGAGGATCTAATAGAGAGGTTCATGTACAATGTTAAGAGATAAAAACTACATCATTTAGGACCTGAGACACTAAAAGCCCTCTTTCTTAGAACAATTAGGGATGAGTGGATTGATCTCTTTGATCTAATGAGTAGAGGAGATGTATACCTATTATAATTTGAAGAAATTTGTGAAACATGCAAACACATATCAAGAGGAAGGGTAAGAGTAAGTAAATCAACATCAATATCGATAAGTCAAGATAAACTTGGAAATTTGTTTGATGACTTTAAAACATAAATTCTCAGCATTCTAACCAAATAAGTAGAAATGTTAATAATGCAAAATGAAGTAAGTTTAGCAAGAGGACAATAGTGTCATCACATCATGTTAAATAGTGTCCATCTTTACCAAGGTTGAAGGAAGTTTAGCAAGAGGACAATGAAGCAAGTCAATTTCCAATGCAACTATGTTATGTAGCTCCAAGAGAACCATGCCAGCCTATTCAACCTGACATGAGGCAAGATCCTAATTCACAATTTCAAAGTTCAGCATATCCACCTCAAATTAATTGGAACACACGCTTTCCTTGGCAACATTGGCCATCTCAACCCCAAAACCAATCTTGGCAATAACATTGGAAAGGAACTTATGGGATCCATCCAAAATATCCTCAATATTTTCCTCAATATCCTCCATACCCAACTCCATGTTATCCCTACCATCTAACTCCACCACAACCACAACCTCAACCACATCCATCTCAAATATCCACTCCCACTCAACTACTTGTACCACCATTTCCAAACCCACACAGTGAAGTAACTCAACCCACTTACAATACTGAGGTACACTACTTCCAAACATCTACTCTCGATCTAAATGGTATTCATCTTAGCTCAGGAAGAGTATTGCAAAAAATAGATTCTCTTGATATCATTGAAGGACCACATCTAGAAGAAGAAGATTCAAATGAGAATACTGAAGGATCATGGGCTGCATTTGATGAAGAGAAGACATCAAAATCAGAGATGGAGAAATATCCCTCATGGTTACCATCAAATCCTCCATGTGTTCAAGAGAAAAATCAACAAAAAGAGGAAGATTTGAAGGTCATTTAAGAAAAAGACATCCAAGATGATCCAACTCAGCAAGTGGACCAGGGGCATCACAACTATATTGAAATATGGTTCCAAATAGTCATTAAGTTGCAACAACACTCTCTTTTTCAACTGTGCTTGATATCATCAAAGTCAAAGAATTTGATCTCTCAAATTCAGGTACATGTTAAAGCATACATTTCAAGCCTAAACATCAGTTCGTTTGTAATATTGATGTGCACATGGCTCCGTTGGAAGTATTCTTATACTTGAAGTACATATTGTTTTTCAAGTAGAGTAGGGTATAAAAAAATAAAAAAAAAAAAACGAAAAAAAGAGAAAAAATAAAATCTTAGGTGAAAACCTCATTTGAGGTGCTTGAGATTGGCTCATTGCTTGAAAACCTCCATGAGGCAGTCAATGGGTTGGAAAAATGAGAAAAAAGAGAAAAAGAAAATATCCTAGGTGAAAACCTCCTTTGAGGTGCCTAGGAAAACCTACTAGCTGAAAACCTCATTGAGGCGGCTAGTACGCCTAGAAGAAAAAAAAGAGGAAAAAATAAAAATATTTGCTCCATGTATCTCTTTGTCATGAATGCGGGTGCTCTCCAACCTCTGCAAGCAACAAAAGCAAGTTAGCCACCAAAAGAAAAGTTGATCACAAGCCTAGTCAAAAGAAGTCAAAATTCAACTTTCACCTATGCTCAAATGCTCCAATAGGACCAAGGCCATGCCAATCCATCACCCTCATCTACTTCCACCATCCACCCATTGTTCCCAAGCTTTTCCCATTCATTTTCCTTGCTTTCCTAAAATTCTACAAGAAGGATCTTTTTTACTATAGGAATCAGAAATACATAGAGCAAAAACATTATTTTTGTCATATATTGAAAACCATGCATCCATTTGCCAAGATTTTTCAGGTGGATATGCATAATTATGATAGTAACATGCTCAAGTGATTTAAGAAAATTCTGATGCACATTTTTCGAGAAATTGACCTCCATCACCTACAACCATTTTTGAATTTTCTCTATATTTGTGCATCCATTCACAATGTTGTTTCACAGGGAGATGCATATGGATGATGGTAACATGCCCAAGCAATTTCACCAAATTCTAGTACATAGTTTCTAAGAAATCAACTTCCATCAACTTAACCATTTTTAAATTATCTCGAGATTCGGGCATTCATTGGCCAAATATTTTTAATGGGAAGGTGCATAAGGATGATGGCAACATGCTCAGAAAATTGCATGTCAATCCAGTATACCATTTGGGAGATATGGGTTTAAACAAGTTGCTACAGGGTTTCCTGTAGTACTACAGGATGTCCTAGTTTACCACAGGAAACAACCTGAAAGCTATAGGAAGGTACAAAAGGTGAAATAAAGTGTGGGAAAAGTGTCTAATCATGGAATAAGGTATAGGGAAGGTGAACATCACCCATGACCAAGCCCAACACTCCAAGAAGACCGGATTTGACAAAGATAGCTTGCTCATGGTAATTGGAAGGTAGAGGTTTATAATCACTAAGTTATGAAGACCTGTGTAGAAGCAAACAAAGAAAATTATCACCTCCAAAGGACCATGGATCGATCATCAACTCAGCAACACCATGCATGCCTCTCCAATAACCGTCATGTAGGTACAAGTATGCAATATTCTTGACCACTTATCTTGAGCATATTATAGTTAGACATTTATTGTCAATGCATAAGAGATGATTTTTTATAAGCTAAGGATGGGTCAATCGTCTTGACCACCTTCAACTAGTTAATTGCAACTCACTCCACTCCTTCAATGTGGAAAAACCAAATTGGGAAGGGTGATGATTTTGAGGAATGGGTACAATAGTTAAAAGAAGAAATTTCTACAAAGGCCAAGTCACCACATCGCTCCAAGCCCTCCATAAAATTCATATCCACTATATATCCATCATTCATCCATCTCATTTCATTAGAGAAAAATAATATTTTTCAAGAACAAACCCTACACCCTGTCTCACCCTGAAAATTTCTTGAAAATACACACAGATCACCTCCTCTCCATTTTCACAAACCTACAATACTCCCTCTAAGCCCTAACATCATCCTCCAACCCCTATACATCATTTATCATCACTCCCATATAGTTAGAATACCCTGAAAGAGAAGGAATTCCTGCTAGAGGAAGGAAGAATGCTGCTAAAGAAGGAAGAAATGAACACATTGTGCTAAAACCCAAAATGGCAGTGCCTAAGAGAGACCTAATCAAAAAACATAACTCTAAGGCCATTAGGCAATCATATAGGCCATAAAAGATAAGAAGAAGGCAACAAAAGGTAAGAAGGAATTCACCATCAAAATAGAACTCAAATTGTAGTGATGAAAAGAGGCTTTCCAAGAGGTCTCTAATCTCTTTCTAGCTTTTATCCAAGGCCTAAAAGATGTTATAGAAAAGGGAGAAAGGCAGGGAAGTCAAGTTGAGGTCCTACTCTAGGCTCATACTATCATTTATGCTCAAAATAGGTTTAAATAGGCTGGTATAGGGTTTCCTGTCGTTACTATGGGTGGCTACAGGGTTTCCTATAGTTACTACATGAATTACTACATGATGTCCTTCTAAAGGCGTTTTGAAGGTTTCAAAGGTGTCCAAATGGTGGAGAAAGGTAGCATAAGGTTGGAAAAGATGAGGAAGGCCTTGCTAAACTAAAAAATATTCAAGAACCCATCTTGAATAAGGGGAAGAAGACAAGCTAATGGTCACAAGAAACACTTTGATTTTTTCTATGCACAAACAGTTTTGGAAAAATGAGTGAAAATGGAATGAAGGTTTCAAGGGAAAGGATATGAATGAAATGGATCTACAATCCAAAATAGTTCACTTGCAAAGAGGAAAGTTATGTTTTTTTTTTGCTTGAAAGACTGTTGAACAATCATAAAAAGAACAACTACATTTTTGTGCTTGTCCGTGTAGAACTTACAACCAAGATTCTTAAGAGAAAGGACTAAGGAATGCACAAGAGAGAGGCCACTAGGGACATGAATGAGGCACAATGAGGTCACTAATTTTCTCAGAGGATGAGAAACACTTTCAACAGGCAATATGATGGGCCTCTAAATTAGACATAAATTAAGGCCCATGCCTCTAAATTAGACATAAATTAAGACCCGTTTGACCATCCGTCAACACATTAAACCTCTCTTTTTACATTAGATAATGTATTTTTAACTTTAATATGTTCATTAGGAAGGTTTATGGATAATTTCATATTTGTGCCTAATATTATTTATTTTTGTGGAATATTGTAAGAACATTGGGCAGCTTATGGAGATTTGGAGGAGGAGATAATATAGGACTTGCTCCCTACTATAGGAGGATCAATACTAAATAATAAATCAACAAGATATTATGGAATTATGTCACAAATTGTGGAGAACCAATGATTGCGAAAATCTAGGAATGTGTCCTTGCCATTTAACGCAAATTCCTAGTATTGGGAACCAGATCCACTAATCAAGGGATTTTGGTGGGGAAATCTTCCTCCTTTCATGGGGAATGATTCCTAATCATTTTGTATAAGTATCAAGTCTAATTTTCCTCTAGGCGTTGATTTTTATTAGTCTACTTGTGGATAGAACTCGTATTTTTGTAGCTCCATTGTCATTTCTTGCAGGGATGTAATTGTATCGATGGAAATAATGAAGATTGGTGCCATGTTCAGCTTCTAAATCTTGGTCTCCTCCATAGGAATCTGATTTTCCTTGGTCTTGTCCATCCTAGGAGCTTTAGAGCCCTTTTGTATCATTTACTTTTCTTCTTTTCACTTCTTATTCACATGCATCTCTTTCTCTTGTTTTCTATTTCTGCATTTAGTTTAATGTTTTCTTGTTGTAGGATTAGGTTTAATGGTTAAAGTAAGTTCATTTTTATATCAAAGAAATCATTTCATCCTGTAAGTTATTTTTCAGAATCAAAAAAATCATTTCATCCTTGGAATAACTTTGGAAGGTCATAGTAATCATTGAGTTACTTGGATTAATTTTCTTATTCCCAAATCTATATTTCTAGAAGTCCTTTGTGGCAAATAACAATAATTTATCCTATTTTTTAGAGCATTCTAACGAGCTTCAATCAATTTTATTCCACTTGCATTAGATAAAAAAAATATTCTAATTAATAAAACCAATTACCTAATCGCATTTTCACTTTATTAGGTTATGTATTTGCTAGATTTACTAGCTTACTAGTTCTCAAATTTCTAGATTTTAGACTAGTAATTTTCTGCTATTTTTTAGCATTGGTTAACAAAGGTCTTTTTGAGTGATTCCACTTGGAATCATAATACATCCTAGTAAATAAAAAAATTTGTCCAATACAATATGTATTTTATTTTCTTGGTCATTCGGTGAATTTTAGTTTCCTGTAGTACAATTCCAGCGTGTATATACTTGCCCAGGTTTTCTCAAGAATCTTGGTTATTGTCCCTTAGGGTTGAATCAAGACCCCTAGGATCTAAATAAATGATTAGGGAATAATAAAGACCACTTAGGACTTGTCTCTTTACCCATGCAAAACATTTCAATGATTTGGGCTAATGGAAAAATTTATGAAATAGATAATATAATGATGATTGCCACATCCAATGAACTTTGTTGATTGATCTAAACTCTTTGAAATGTAATGGTTGACATTTATTTCATGATATTTACTTTATGCAATTAGAATAGGTTTCTTTCCTTGTATTTTATTTGTTTCAATAGGTTAAGGATTCCATTTTGAGAATTTCATTTTACGTAATTAGTTTAGGATTTGATTTCATTACATGGACTACTTTACATCATGACAACGAAAGAAGGACACATTGTATGCTGCACATATAGTGTCGATACCTCTTAAGTTTGTAAGAAATCCGAGTTGATAATTAAATTTGGTAGCCTTGGGATTTGCAACATTGTTGCTGTAATACAAACGCTCATCACCCTGCATAACACGGGTTAACCACTTTATTTATTAACTATGGCTAGTTTACAACTAAGTGTGGTCTCTTTTCTTTAATCCAGGTCAACCACTTACAATTATTAATGGGGGCTTGATTTATTCTCTAACTAAATATGACTATGACTCGACCTATTGGGCTTATTGCATAAATAAAGAGGTTAGGGTTGGACCCTAACAAATTTCATCCTAAATGCGTCTAAGTCATTCGTTCCTTCTTACTTTGAGGATGATAGGCCTAAGATAATTCTTCATCGAAGGTTCATGTACTTGGTCATTGACATTTCAATCTTATGGTTAGAGAAACAATTTCAATCCTTTCGGTTGACATCTTTCACTTCTTCTAGGGTATCTTTCTATGACATATGGGTCTCTTATTTTCCCACATCCCCCCTCGTAATCGCTCATATTATTCTTCCCATTTTTTTTTTGGATCTGTTGCATAAATAATCATAGAAGCACATGTTTTGATACTGATCAATTAACATACTTATTGCATTGGATTTATGATTATACCTAGTTCTTACATATTTTTATATGCATGTTAGGGTAGGATGCATTGCATGTTGATTTTATCATTAGAACTAACATCATATGATATTATCATGATAGACTAAGCTTCATTTAGATTAAAATTGCATTTGGAATAAATTTTATTTCTTGTTGGTTTTATTTCCTTATACTAAGCATGGGTGATCATAAGACACAATAAAAAAATGCAGCCCCATGTGCTTAGTCTTTTATATTTGTAGGTAACAGGTCTAAGGTCCCAAGAGATTGTTGGTGTTATCACGACCTCCTCATTCAAGTACATTCATATATTCTTCTGAGAGCTCATGTCCCAGTTGGAGCATGGTTGGTATACATAGGAGAAATTTGTTAATATAGATGGCCTTCAGATGAGAGGAAGCAACCCCTTGCAACCACCAAATAGATTGATGTGCCATTATCTTTGTCATCTGATCTAGCAATGTGGTCCCTCACCCATCTGTTATGATTGTATGTTTGAAGGTGACCCTCCAAACCTAAAGGTATGGCCTTTCATTTTGTAGTTGGTTATTTTTGTTTACTTATCATGGACACTTTTGGGCATGGATTACTGGGGGGATTCGGTGGAAAGAGTGGGATAGGTCTGCACTCTTGTCTCCTCTGCCTGATTTGATGGTTAACCTTGTATCCTAGTCCCATGGGATCTTCGTTATTGGCCACTAGCTTTAGGGGTGATATTACATGGGAAGCCCTGACTTTGGTCACATGGTCCTACTTCCCAATTCCATATGCATCACTCCCCTCTGCTCATTATGGCCCCATTCATCACCTTTCCCATCCCAGTCCAAATTTGTCCACTGGGTCCACAAGGAGTTATCTCCTTCCCTCCCTATATCCACACCTTGGGTCGGGCTTTGAACAATTCCCTGGAGGTTGATGCAGCTAAAAAGAAAGGAAAAATAGAATCTAGCCACTCTTAATATATGTACAATAAAATGTAAACGATAGCTAGGACATACAAATTTAGCACTTGGGAAAAAGCCAAACATGAGCGCTACCCCTATCATTATGGCCATCACCTTGGTTCCTAGGGCCCCTCATATTGGCCCCTTACATAATTAAGGAACCCATGATTTTCCCAAATCATGGTGGGTGATGAACTGCCCCACCTTAAGGGGGTGTTCATTGTTATATCCTACACATCATGCTCTCAGCCCCTGGTGCCTCGGGAAATTATGAAGAAAAATTGACCAAAGGGAAAAGGCACATGAAGAAGGGTGGAAAAATAAAGGTTGGGGTAACTGATGTACCACGATTTTTCCATTCTACATTCATATACCCAAGTGTGGGCTTTCCTATTATAGTTTGAGCGATAAGAGGTTCTACCATTATCTCTCCAAACACCAAGGCCTAAACAATAATGCAACTCTCCAAGATCCTTCTTTTCAAATTATTGTGACAAACTGCTTTTGATCTTTTTAATTATCGTGGTATCGCTTCTTGTTATGATAAGATCATCAACATATACATAAATCAAAACAATGTTAATTTCATGCCTCTTGATATATAGATTTGGATATGCTTTAGAAGAATTGATCAATTTTCACGTACCAAGACCTAGGTGCCTATTTGAGTGCATATAGTGCTTTCTTTAACCTACAAACAAGGTGTTCTTCTCCCTATTTTACAAAAACCTTATGGTTGAACAAGATGGACTTCTTCTTTTAATTCTCCATTTACAAATATTGAATTGACATCTAATTAGTTTAGCTTCCAATTATGCTTAGTTGCTAATGCAATCATGATTCTAATGGCGTTCATTTTGTTGGACATTGGTTTCAACTCTCCACATGTGTTTCGTGACATGAACTAACCACCTCTCATGGATCTTAACTTTGGAGCTTGTAGCAAAGACTGATTCCTGCGGGTTTGAGTCCAACAACAATTGTGATTCCAACAAGCAGTATGAGAGTGACAGGTCTCGAGTTTGAAACTCATCCGGCTCACAATAGGGGGGATATTGTTGGACATTGGGTTCAATGCTCCACTTGTGTTTTGTGACATGGACTAACTGCCTCTCTTGGATCCTAACTCTGGTGATTGTACCAGAGACTAATGCCTACATGTTTTGGTCCAATTTCAATCATGATTCCAACACATTTTAGCTATAGGTGCAAAAGTTCTTTCATAATATATCCCTTCTTTGTGTGAGTAACCCTTTGCTACTAGTTTAGCTTTATGTTTATCAATAACTCCATCAACATTTAATTTAGTTTTGAACAACCATTTAGAGCCTATGGGAACTTTATCCTTTGGTAATTCTATCAAATCCCATGTATCATTTTTATAATAGAATCATACTCTTCCTTCATTTTCATTTATCCATTCAACATGTTCATTAGCTTCTTCAAAGTTCAAAGGTTCTAGGACATACATCATTTTAGTCATCAACGTATAATATTTATACCTTACTGGGGGATGAACCTGACATGATGACCTTCTTGGTATTTCACAACTTTCATCCTTTATCCTACTTTTTGTTTACTTATTTCCTCTTGTAGGTGTGCTTTCATTGCTTGCAATATGCATATCATTAGATGATTCCTATTGTTTATGCTCCTATTTGTCATCAACTTCTTCTGTGACATCATCACAATCATGAGGAATATGCCATGCATCATAATTGTCCTCTTTATGGCCTTCATTTGCATGTTCATTAAATAAAACAATTTTGCTTGTGAAAGATTTCTGAGTAGAAGGATCAAATATCTTATATTCTTTATGACCAGAATAGTAACCAATCAAAGTAGTCTTATATATTTGGCATCAAGTTTTCTCCTATCTTCTTTCAAAAAATAAGAAAATACTTTGCTTCCAAATATTCTTAAATGGTTATTGTTGGTTTATAACCATAAATAGCTTCAAATGGAGTTGTTTGATTTAAACTATTTGTTGGACTTCTATTTTTTAAATAAAGAATAGTACTAATAACTTATTCCCAAAAATAATTGGTAAGATTTTTACCTTTCATCATACTCCTCACGGATTCCACTAAGGTTTTGTTTTTCCTTTTAATTACTCCATTTTGTTGTGGAGTATGTGGTACCATGCACTCAATGTACAATTGCATGGGCTTTGCAGTATTTGACAAATTCTTTTAATGTATATCCTCTCCCTTTATCAGTTCGAAGGATCTTGATCTATTTGTTTGTTTGCTTCTCAACTAATTTCTTAAAATCTTTGTAATATTCAAATACATTACTCTTATTTCTCATGAAATAAACCCAAGTATATTTGTACAATCATCAACAAATATCAATAAATAATATTCTCCTCCTAATGATCTAGTTTTCATAGGCCCACACACATCTATATGCACAAGTTCAAGAATATCCCTTTTTATTCTATTTGTATTAGTAATGAACTCTTCCCTATGCATCTTCTCAAATGCACACCCTTCACATGTTGAATATTCATTATTTAACATTGAAAGTCCCTCTACCATTTTTTGCTTCTGTAGTAGTAACAAGTCACAATAATTAAGGGGGTTGTACCTTTGATGCCAAAGAGATTTTATTGTCATGGTTATGGATGCTAACACCCGATGAATTTTTTTCTGGTTTCATCAAGCTTGTACATGCCTCCCATTCACACTCTTCTTGCTATTATGTTGAATTTATCTTGTATATCCTAGACAACACAATGTGACTTAAGGAATTCAACTTTGAGATTCTAATCTACAATGGTGAACACAAAGATTATATTCTTCTTGATTCCAGGGACATACATCACATTATGTATTTGTCCTAAATGGCCATTTGGTAAAGTTACACATACATCACCATAACCTTTCATTTCATGATATTGATTATCTCCTAAATAGATGTGTATGTCTTTTGATTGAATTGGAGTACCCATAGTAAAGATCATATTTGTCGATGTTTCAAATCCCAACAGGGATCTTTCAGTAAGTGTCCTGATGATGGATCCTTGTTGGGATTTGAGATGTTGACAAGTATGATCTTTACTATGGGTACTCCCATTCAATCAAAATAAATGAACCACAGATGCCTGAAATCAAAGATGTGTATGCCATTATTATTTTCATGATAGGTATTGAACCATTCATTTTTGCATGTCATATGAAATGAAGCACAAGAGTCAATAAACCATACATTATTATCATCAGTTTTTGTTGATGATGCAAATTTTGAAATGAATAACTTGGGATTATTGACATTATCACTAATCAAGGCTTCTTGATCAATAAAATTTCCTAAATGGATTCTATTCTCAAACTCATCAAATTTATTTTTATTGCAATCTTTAGCAAAGTTTCCAAGCTTGCTGTAGTAGACACAAATATTATTCCTCTTTATATAGGTATTTGTCCCTGGTGGTGATGTGTTGTGATGTGGTTTTAGCTATAAATTGCCTCCTTTGTTCTTGTCTCACAACTTTCTTCGGACTTTCTTCGGTATGGTTGCTTCCGTTTTGTCACCAATGCCAAATTAGAACTTTGAGATCTGCCATTAATATTCTTCCTTCTCTCTTCTTCTTGTAGGAGAATACCTATTAATTCATCAAAGGTAGGAGATTTTTCCCTAGTTGAATTTTTTAGTGATAAACATATGGTAATCATCTAACATCCCACTCAATGTAATTTTCATTAAATTACTACTGGAAATATTTTCACAAATGGCATCAATATTATAAAAAATTTCTTTGATTCTAGAAATAAAATTACTAATAGTTTCATTTACCTCCATCTTAATTGAGAAACGCCTCTTCTTTAAAAATAAGACTCTATTAGTAATGGGAGTTTCATAGAACCTTTTAAGTGTTTCCTAGGCATCCTAAGGTGTAGCACAATCCCTAATATGTGAAACAATATTGTCCTTTACAGACATTCGAAGAGTACCCTGGCCTTTATATCTTTGTGCTCCCAAACTTGAACTGAAGTTTCTACTGCCATCAGTTTAGTTTCATCTCCTGTTACTATGACTAGACATGGGATCTTTTTGATAACGTTTGAACTTAAATTCCAATTTGTATAATTTTATCCATCTAGATTTATGGACTCATTTATGTTAAAAATATGCAAATGTGGTCAAATTCCACTTTCGATAGCTCAATTTATGGAGATAATTATTTCATTGAATTCCTCTTTTCGTGAAGACCAAAAAATACCTAAAGGTCATTAAAATCGGATAAGCGAAAGTGTAATTATGAAGAAAATCCCACATGTACAAATTTCATAAGGTCGACCCTAAAGCAAAGTGGACCACCTTGGAAGGCTATAAATACAAGTGACCTCTACCTCATTTAGGCACAATGATGAGACACTCTTCTAACTTGGTTTTTGTTTCACAAAGGTCCGAGGCTCATCCATGGAGGAACATGTTCGCTCTGAGGTGGAATTGTAAGGTTTGAAGCTCGCATCTTTGATTTAGGGTTTTGGGCCTCAGTCATAGGCACAACATAGGAAGTATTCAACCATATTTGTTTCGCACAGAAGCTCATCCATGCGACTAGAGCCTTCCAGTCGCATAGACAACTCTCCATCCATGCGACTAGAGCCTTCCAGTCGCATAGAAAACTCTCCATCCATGCGACTAGGGTGTTAGGTTTTTTACAGTCCAGATATAACCCCAATCGCTCGCATGGCATGCTTAAGGGATCCACTGAGAAGCCATAATAGCTTGCATGTCACCTCCTTTGTGTGACTGGGGCCTAAAATATAAAATATTAGTCTTTCTAAGATTTCATTCAGTGACCACAGAGTTGGTAGTTGACTGTAGACAGTGAAAGTTCATTACAAACTTCAAAATCAGGGTTTTGAGTGTATACATTGTTATTGTAGTTATTTTTCTGGTTAGTTGCATAGATGAAGATATCGATCATTTTACTCTCTTTTGCTGAATCATTTGATGACAGTCTAAGAGGAAGAAGAATTTGCAAGGGTTTTCCCCATAATGGGTTTTTCCCTGGTCTCCGACCAATCCTGGCGTCTCTATGTATGAATGCTTTTATTTTATTGTTCCTTTATGTTCCACTGCATTGATGATGATGTTATTGTTCTTTCTACATAGTTTCATATGATACTGAATAATGATGTAAATTTGAATAATGTTATGATGTTAAGGGGTGAACTTAATGTGTTAATGAAGAAATGCAATTATCAAAGAAAAGAACAATATAACCATATGAAAAATTAACATGGTATGATAGCTCAGCGGAATAAAAGTCATGGAGATCAATCCCATGGAGACATCTTTGATGGAAGAAAGAGAATATGAAGGAGACCTAAAATAATTCTAGGGTTTGAAGATAACCTCAAGCAATTTGTGTATTAGGGTTTGATGGATATTATGAAGTTAGGATTTGAGAGAAACCCTGGTTTATGGCAAAGATTTGAGATATGAAATATAGAAACGATAGCATAGTCAATGTGAAGATGCCTAAGCACTTGTGAAAAATCTTATGAAGCCCTAGATGGGATAGTCTCTAGTAGGCCTAGATTTTGATAAATTTTATTAAAGACAACATTTTTATGTAGACAATGGACAATGATGGTTCTTGAAGTTTGGTTCTATAGGGAGAGGATCACCTCTCATTGAAGATACGTATTTCTTAACTCATGATGCTCCTTTATGCCTTTACTTTTGTTTATACTTATAGATTTGATTATTGTTTTGATCATTACTTATACTCCCTGCATGTATATTTGAGTATTTGAATGTTTCTAACCTCCTTGATGAGATGTAATAAGAGGATCCTTCTTGAGGATCATTTGAGATGCAGGAAAGAAAAGATAGAGCTGGAAAAGGTAAAGAGGCACATGATGAAAAGATGACAAAGTGCTCAAGCTGCCTATGTCAAATAAGAAGATACACAAGTATTTGAATACTACAAGATATGCACGATATATTGTTTCAGTGTTATGTTCCAACTGTAATATTGGATGGAAATGCAAGCCCTAAGGTATGATGAGAATGTCCACTTCACAAATGTCTCATGCATGCATATGAAAATGATTTGGAATCATTATTCCTATGATGAAATGGTGTACTTGGTATTGAATAAGTATCTTACTTCTTGAACATGATGAACTTATTGATTCTATGAGGCTATTTAATATTGATCTTTGATATATTGGTATACTTGATGTTTGGATAACATCTATAATTTTGGATGCCTTGATCCCATAAATAAAGTTAGCACCTTGATTCTAGTAAATGGTAACTTAACACTATTTGTTTGTGAAATGCATGGTAGTCATGATGATAGAAGTCTAATAATGATATTGATATTAAGGACCTTTTGTTGACCATGGTTATGATTTGATGTGTTTAATAATTATAGCATATGGAAAAATTTAATGCCCTGACTTAATGGATTGAATTATGTGACAAAGAAGTAATGTTGTGATCATGATTATTAAAGTATACTCATATTAGCTTGATTAAAGATTGATTCCATGATGAAGTAACTAATGATAAATTAATATAACCATGATGAATATATGATATGGTCTGACTTTATGATCTAACAGATATGCTGATGCATGATAGAATTTTAGACAGGTTGATGGCATGAATGAAGATGACTGAAGTCAATTCCCATTCAGAGGGAGAACCTCTCCAAAAGATCCCTTATCCTATTGTTATTTGCATTATATACTCTTTACTGCTTAAGTATGATTTATGGGAATAAATAGACAAATATGTAACATTGTTGATTTGCAACAAAGTTATGATATGAGGAGGGAGAGTTTTACCTTACTCTAAACCTCAGTCACACGGAAGCAGGTTTACAAGTGCGACTCCAGTCTTTCAACCACACGGAAGCAAGTTCAAGGGTGCGAGTGCAGTTTCCCAACCACTTGTAGGGAAGGCCTATGGGTGTGACTATGCCTGTTAGACATAGAAATGAAGGTTTTTGCATAAAATTAGATGTTCACCTAAAGGATGTCAGTGCTACAGATGTGGAGCAAACAACAGAAAGATCTATGAGCAGGAAAGTTTGAATGTTTTTTATTATTTTGATATATATATATATATATATATATATATATATATTTATATATATATATATATATATACTGAACTTGTGTTTGCAGGTGACTGGGACATGCATATAGATATGTCATTATGTTTGAAGTTTGTACTACAAGGGTTTGACATGATTTGGTTGATTGATATAGATGAGCAGTGTTTGGAGTTTTGACATGATGCTTGATAATGACATAGAGCTTTGACTTTATGTTGAGATATGTTTTGGACTATGGATCTCTCTATGATAGGAATTTGGGATTTGACGTGATGTCTAATGATTTGATTGGATGACTTATCATTTGCCTTAATGTCAATACTATGTGGGCATAGTAACTTTCAGTGACTAATAGTGGTATTCGATAATGGTTTTATATTGGCCTCCTCGTTCTTAGCACATTGGTTAAAGTATTGACAGCTGTGATTTAGTATGAAGCTATCTCACAATGAATGGATGGAACCTGCATGACTTATTCTTGGTTTATGCATTTGCATCTAGTGACAAAAATGACTTAAATTATGATCATGAGAATGACTTGATGAAATTTCTTATGACAAATTGTTGACATGATAATAAAAGAAGTCATGACTTGATGAGAGCTCTACCTATCACCTCATCTAAAAAACCTGATATTGTGATGATTTTGATATTGGTTATGATCTGGCATTTGATAAGTCGACTTAATGAATTTGATTTCACAATATTGATTTGAGTAATACTAAGCATATTGGTTTGGCAAAGTGTTATATTTGCAGAGAGCATTGTATGAAGCAAGCTCCCTGATCTAGATATGTCCGCATTGATAGTTATCTGGTGAAGCCAAGAAGATGTGTTGATCCAAACCTCTACTTCATAATTGTTCCAAGGTATGAATCTGATTTTGAATTTGGTTTTCTATGTAGATGGTTTACTCTTGGCAGGAAATGAGCCTATGATGATCTAAGTAAGATGGAGATGGCTTATGAAGCTCGAAATACTGAATCATGGCACGATGAATTGATTTGTGAAGTTGGGTAAATAAAATATATATTGCAAATCTATTGAATAAGTATTGGAAAGTGAAAATGAAAATCCTTGGACACTTAAATTGTATTTCAAGAAGTTGTCAAGAAATATTGTTGAACTCATCTTGGCAACCGACAATTGATTGAAGCATTAATGTTCCGTTTTGAACACCCATCCATATATATATAACTTGAATGAATTCATGATTGAGCCACTTCATATACATTGAGTTGCCACCTAACATCCTTTGAGATACTTGCATGGAATGATATTCCTATGATATGTGACTACTTGGATGTACCAATGATGATTAAGATTGTTATTGATGAGGTGAACACATTTGGATGTTGCCTTAGTATGAGATCTTCCATGATATCTTGGATGAGAGGTCCATAAAACAAATGAGGTTGATGTTGCTAGCATGACTAGCCATGTGGTAGGATGAAGAAGCCCCTTGGAGAGCCATATGAGCAGGATCTGGATATGACATGGATATATTATGATGACAAAGGGAGGGAATCGAATGCCAAAGAATACTGCATATAGATGGGATTGAGATAGCTTCAGATATTGAGACAATGCTACTATACGAGATAAGATCAGGCTTGCGGTTAACACCTCCTTGAGAGGGAGGATGAATATGGTATCTTTTTTGTGATATATGATTGTTTATGTTCTAATATGATATTTTATTTGATGTCTTGCATGAACAAGAGACTACTTCTATTGCTACATGATCAAGATGATACATGATATGAACATAATAATTTGACAAGAGCATCACTGATCAAGGACACTGAGCCAACTCTTCCCCCCTGTCTGAGCCCCCAAGGTGAGGAATTGAGATAGAGGGCTCCTGAGGTTGAGGGAACTCTGGATAGTAGATTATCACTCCTATCTGTTACCCATAGGGTTGGAGTAGTAGCTCACCATATCTTGGTCTTTGTATGGTATACCCCAGTTGGAATCATACCCACAAGTTGGGCTTATTGGGATTGTCCCTCCCCGTCTGGCCAACGGGTTGAGGAGGCTTGTAGGCATGTGATACTTACCTCTTGGTAAGTCAGGTATCTCTTCCAAGCTCGGATTATGATGCAGGTCTTCTACCACATATTGAGGTCCATTGCTAGGAAGATTGGTAAGAAATAGGATGGGTTGAATAGTAGCTCCCCTATATCACCTATTGCTCAATATGGGGTCATAGTAGTAGCTCCCCCATGAGATTTTGGGTTGAGTAGTATCTCCCCGATGTGGTTCAAGGTTGAGATGTACTCCTTGATGATATGCTCTTTGATGATGATGAGGGTCGTAGATCTGACTCCTTGCTGATATTCCTAAGTAATAGCCCCATGGACAAGGGGTGTTAGATTGAGCTCCCCTTCGATGTCAAAATTCTTCTTCTGTTAGATTTGAGAATATTTAGCATACGAGTAGGGAAAGCAAGAGATAAGCAATATTATCAGTGATGATACATGATGATGAGATACTTGAGATTGGATATGATCTGATGATAGGATACTCATGACACGATGTAGGTGGAATTTTCCTTAGTTGATAGGGAGTGTTAAAAAATGAAAAAATAGTCAAATTCTACTTTGGACAACTCACTTGATGGATATAATTATTGCATTTAATTCCTCTTTTGAGAGGATCAAAATCGACCTAAAGATCACTGAAATTGGATAAGGGAAAGTGTAATTATGAAAATGCCCACATGTGCATATTTGATAAGGTTGACCTTAAAGCAAAGTGGACCACCTTGGAAGGCTATGAATACAAGTGACCTCTACCTCATTTAGACGCAATGACGAGACACTCTTCTATCTTGGTTTTTGGATTGCATAGGTCTGAGACTCGTATGTGGAGGAACAAGTTTTCTCTAAGGTGGAATTGTAGGGTTTGAAGCTTGCATCTATGATTTAGGGTTTTAGGCTTTAGTTGCAGGCACAACATAGGAAGGATTCGACTATAGTTTCTCGCACAAAAGATCATCCTTGCAACTGGAGCCTTTCAGTTGCACAAACAACTATCCATCCATGCGACTGGGGCATTTGGGTTTCCACAGTCCATATCTGACCCTAGTCGCTTGCATGGCAGGCTTGAGGGAGCGACTGGGAAGCCATAGTTGCTCGCATGTCACATCCTCCTTGCGATCGAGGCGTAAAAGTTGAAATCTCATACTTCTGAATATTTTCCTTAATGACTGCAGAGTTTGGAAGTTGGTTGCAGACAGTGACAGTTCACCACATACTTCAGAATTAGGTTTTTGAGTATATACATTGTTATTGTAGTTGCTTTTCTAGTTAGTTGCATAGATGAAGATCTAGATCATTGTACTCACCTTTGCTAAATCATTTGATGACAATCTAAGAAGAAGAAGAAGAATTTGCAAGAGAATTCCCCATAGTGGGTTTTTTTCCTGGTCTCCGACCAATCTTGGTGTCTCTATGTGTGAATGCTTTTCTTCAATTGTTCCTTTATGTTCTGCTACATTGATGATGCTATTGTTCTTTCTACATAGTTGCATACACTGTTGAAAAATGATGCAAATTTGAATAATGTTATGATGTTATGGAGTGAACTTAATGTGTTAATGAAGAAATGTAATTATCAAAGCAAAGAACAATATAACCTATGAAAAATTAACAATTTAAATATGAATCTGCTAATAAATTTACCATTTATAAAAAATACCAACTATCCCCAATTCACCAATTAACAAAACTTATAAAAATCTTTTTCGCCAAAACTTAAATCTCAAAATAATAACTTATCACTTTAACAAACTTTATAACCAAAAAATATGTTTGAACTTTCATGAATTTCTCACAATTAAAGGAGATTATTGTTCTTCAGCTTTGAAATTTCACGAATTTTCAGAGGGGCAAGGCTCCTTTCTCACTGTGTGAAGATGTGGTACTCTCTAGTGCACCTCAAGCGTTCTTGCTCTGCTAAATTCTACAGTGATCATGGGATGGACTGACAAAATAAGTTTAATAGCAGTGTTACCACAACTTTACAAACCTTGCTTTCCCTTCCGATTACTCTCAGCGCAAACATCTGATCTGCGTTGGTACTTGTATGAGATGAAGATTGAATACAAGGAACTGCTCAGTCATCTGCACACACAACTTCCAATTTCCACAACCTCCAAAATAAAAAGAAGCCTCTCACTTCCACAAGCAACTCTGAATCCATACAAGCTTCAACACAAAGCATATACTCCACAACAAATATTACATATTTACATAGCGTTCTCGCCACCATTGTTCACAATGGAAAATCACTACCTAGCTCTCATACCAACGTAAATAAATATAAAGAATAAAAATATGATAACATAATACAATACTTTCTTAAACTAGACCAATGCCTAAAACTTGCGCACAACACATTACATAACAATATCTCCTCATAAAATATAATAACTCCTACTCAACTATATAACAGACTCATCTACTTCACTACAAGTAACTTATATTGAAAACAAGAGTTCAAGTAACTTATATTCAAAACAAGAGTTCAACCTACTCTAGAACATTCAAAATACACCATCTAAAACTTACTATTTTTCCATTAATTCTAAGTATGTATTGGTTACTACATTTAAAAAAACAAAGTGGTTAATTCATTTTCTTAAAAGGTGTATGAAGTTTCAGTAGGGAAATTAATGAAAAACTTGTAAGTTTTATATTCGAATGCTTTCAAATTGAAGTTTGTAAAAGGTTTATGAAGTTTTTTCTTAATTTTGCATTTTAGATGTGAACGATTTCATAAAAGGTTTATGAAGTTTTCGCAGGGAAATTAATGAAAAACTCATATATAAGTTTTACATTCGGACGCTTTCAAATTGAAGTTTGTAATTTATTTTTCTTAATAATGCATTCAAGATGTGAATGATTTCATAAAAGGTGTATGAAGTATCAGTTGGGAAATTAATGAGAAACTCAAAATGAATTTTTAAGTTATTTTTATATTTGTTGAAAGCTGGTTATATTGTTTTTGTTTTAAGTTAAAAATGTTTGATTTTCAACTAGAAATTTCTAAATAGATTTTATAAGCTTCATTAAAGTTTTGAAAAAAATTAATATTTAAAATTAATATTTTGAAAATAAAAATAAAATTTTGATTTTTTTTGAATTTGAATTTCTATTTTCTAATTGGTTCATTTATATGAAATAAATAATTTCTTGGTATTTAAAATTGAATTTTTAGAAAAAAATATTTAAAAGACAAAAAAAAAATGAAAAATCTTGTATGCAAACAAGTGTCATAACATTTAATAAAGACTAAACCTATCAAATCTAAATATTTATGAAAAAATTAGAAACAAAAAATAAGAATCTTGTATCGAAACCAGTGTCATAACATTTAATAAAGAGTACACCTATCAAATCTAAATATTTATGAAAATTAATGATCATTGTATGAAGTACCAAACCAAGTGTAATAACATTTAGTAAAGAGTACACCTATCAAATCTAAATATTTACGCTTAATAATTTATTTTTACACCTCACTTTTTTAATATTTACTTTTACTATATAGTTTTACTAATAAAAATGTACAACACAATAAATATAGTTTTTTTTTTCCAAGGAAAAATTAGTAACTTTCTATTAACAAAAATGGGAAGTTACATTGAGTAGATGCATAAATCATTCAGGAGTTGTCCCATGGGAATAATGTGCATAACACACACACAGTAGCGAAACTACCAAAAAATACAAATAAAATTAAAATTACAAATTGCGAGATACGCTGAACTTTCCTTTTTTTTCCTTTTTTCTTTTGGACATTTTGCCAGACCCCAAGTGATGGAGCATAAGTAACAATTGCTAGTGCATTGTTTCTCGTAAGGTTTGGGACATCTTTGTTCGAGTCAAAGCTTTTAGATACATGAGATCACTTGGTTCCACCTGTGCCTTGATTGTTGTTATTCCCCTCTACTTGGATTTCAAGGATAAGAACAACTACTAAGTTATTTGGATTCTCTGGTTGTTTGTTCTGTTCTTCTGCCTTTTCTTCTCCCTCTTGTTGAGAGCTTGTTGGTTTTTTATCTCGGGATGTTTGCTGGGTTTCATCGATTTCTTTAACCTCATCATTTGATGTTGGGGATTCTAGGAATTTCCATCCTTTTTGCTTTTGTGTTCTCTTCTTTGCTTGTTTGCATGTGTTTTGCAAATGCCCTGTTTGATGACAAACCCTACATTGAAAAGCCGTATTTTCAAACTAACCACTATATCCACTTGAAGTCTTTGTGTGTTAGGTTAATATAATCTAGAAGAGCTTTGCTTAAAGCTATCTCCACACAAATATGAGAAAAGGTGAAGATCATTTTGTCCATTCTTTTTTGATCCATCTTTAGGAACTTTGCCAAATAGTTTCCAATGCCTTCTAAGACTTGATGGTGCAAAAAAGGAAGCTAAAGGTTATGTAGCCTTACACAAACTAACATTTTTGTAGCCACCATTGAGTTTGCATCAAAACCAGGAAACCATGGGGTTACGAAGAGACCCGCCCTTCCCCAGAACCACAGTCCATCATTTATGGCATAATTTTATTTTTTTTGGGTATCAAACAGGACCATATAAAAACCTTTTGCGCACAGATAAATATCGTAATATCTAGTCTAGTTGAGGTAGATCCACTCACTTGGCTCTTCATATTTGGGCCAGAAACCATTAAATCATCAAATGATAGATTTTGCCTGTAAAGTGTTGAAGAGATCATGTACTTTTGGTAATTCGATGGAAAAAGTTGAAGATTTGTCCATCTTTTATACAATGTATGGACCTACGATTGTCAGATTTGGGATTTGTTTGTCCTGTCTAGCAACTTTCCCTCTTAATGCATCTTTAAAAGAAGCCTGACCCTTGTCTGTCAATGATGATATAGATGGTGTGCTTACTCCTAGGGCACTACCTTGTAGTCCTAAATTTTTGATAATGCTAGAATTCCTTTGAATCCCATAGTGTTTCAATTAGATCTCTTCCTGCAACACTTTCTTGGAAAAAATCAAATTTTGTAATGAAGCAGAAATACCTGTGGAATTTTGGGCCTTTTGCTTCAGATCTAGCACAAGATCTGTACCCCGTACCCATAACATTATCAATTTCCTAGAAATGGTTTTGATAAAAAATTGATATAAGGCCTCTGGATCTGAGATCACCTCTCTTCCCTCTGCGCTTGATGGTTGGGGCCATAACCCCAAGTTGCATAAAACATTGCTTTTCTTGGCCTTTGCTTGTTCCATCAGATTATGCCCATCACTGTTGAATGTGGATTTTTGCTTTGCATGCAGCACATGTCCATTGCTTATACATGAAATCACCATTGCAGAGTCGTAGTCAATCTCAGAAGGGGAAAACGCATTGTCTACAACCCTTCTCTCCTACCATAAGCAAATTTGGGGGATTTGGTGTGAGAAGATGATGAATGCAGTCTTTGTATCCTCTCTCATTGGCGCCAAAATATGAGAGCCCACATAAAAAAACCAAGTGGAACATGAAATAAATATAGTTATTCATTTATTATATTATATAATTTTTAATTTGACAGTTTTTAATTTTTAATTATAACTGGATAATGATTTTAATATAAATAAATAACAACTATTTTTTAATTATAAATATTTATCTTAATTATTATTTGCATACCCCACAACACACTCACACATCTATATATAATTAATTAATTTATTTAGACAACGTTAATTATTATTATTATTATATTATATTTTTTTTTTATGGAAAATATGAGTTTCATTTCAAATTTCTTATTTATAATTGTAATACATTTTACATAATATAATAAAATAAATAATTAATAATAATAATAATAATATTTAATTTAATTTTAAGAGATATAAATATGATATTATATGTAAGATTATTTTAAATTGGGGTTTATGATTACTATATAGCATACTTTATATATACATGGTTTTGGAGGTTTTAACTTTATAAACATTTAAATTAATCTAAAGTAGCTATCAATTACATTTTACATAAGAATTAGGTACTAAACAACAACACTGCATATTACACTTGTTATGCCATAAGGCATTCCTTCTGGGAAGAAATTTCTCCCATGCCACTGTGTCTCATTGTGCATCATAGATTTATGTGTTGGACGATTAAAAGAGTTTGCATCATTGGATTATCATAAGCAGTGGAGATGATAAACCAACTATTTGGAACAACCCAATAGTGATATATCAACTTGCATGACAACAAATTCAAAGATTTTGATGATTTGAGAAAGAATACAGAGAAATTCAATGGCCCCATCTCTGTCACTGTGAAATGGTGCTACATCATCACAAGAAACCCCAACTCAGACTCCCAACTCAAGGAGTTGTTTGAATTTCATGTCTCATCCAAGTATATCTCCTTCATCAAACAACATCAACCCTCCTCCTATTGTAATTTTGGCCACATAACATCCACTAGAGGTTGTGGGACAAATTCTTGATTACCTAGAGAGAAAAGAGAAGCAAAATGTAATTTAGTTGCTCCCAAATGACCCTACAGTTCGAGTGAGGGTGAAATTGGGGTACAGGGATTTTAGTCTTGATGGAGTTTCAATCAGACGAAAGGATGGATTGTAGACAATTTATAAGAAGTTTGTTGAGCCAATGGTTAATGAGGTAAAAACAGATGGAAAATGCATTGTTATGATGTATGGGTTGACTAGATCAGGGAATATTCATACCATGTTTAAGTGTGCTAATGAGCCTAAGATCATTTACAAACATTTGCATGATATATTGGGTCACTATTCAGGTGAGGATGATTGGGAAGATTGGGTTTTATGGAATAGGCATAAGGTCAAGGCCACGTTTGGAGATCTACAATGAAGAAATTTACGATCTTCTTTCCACCAAAGCTTCCTCCTGTGGCCTTAATGTGGGATAGTGAAAGAATACGGGATGCAGGCTTCCATTTTCCCCCAAAATTTGGTTTGCTTATCTGTTGTTTCTTCTCTTGAATTTCCTTTGAAATCAGGTTTTGTTAATGAGAGCATCCCACTAAAGATTCAAATAGCTCAAAACTAGAGGTGCATCATGGGTTTTGTGTGGATTTGTTTGGTTAGTTGGCTTTAGGTAAGATTAGAAGTGATGGTCCAAAAGGTAAAAAATGCGATGTTTATAACTAGAAATGACATTGGAAAGATTATAAAAGAGGTTGCCAAAATAGAGAAGAGGATGAATGTCAAGAGTACTGTTTGCAACAATAGAAGCTCTAGGAGCCAACATGACCTATGAGGTAAAAACAAACAATTAAACTAGGAAAAATCATTCAAAATTGATAAAAGAAAAAAATATTAAATAAACTTAAGCTATCAAACTTTATGCTAATTTTTACTCTAATATTGCATATTTCTAGTAGTCGATGCACATAGAATCCTTGAACTTACGAAGGTATTTTGAAGAATTTTGCACGACTCAGTTATGATAATTTAATGGTTTTTTTCCAGCATGCTCACAAATTGATATGACTGAGGTTTTGAGGCAAGCATTATTTGTGGCAGGTGATTGAGATGTTAATTTAACCTTTTGTAACGCTGGTCAGTCGACTACTTCTTTTTGATTTTTTTTTTTCTCTTTATTTGGAATGTTTGAGGAAATACCAAAGGATTAGTAGAATGGAGGTAACTCTGCTTTTTAAAAGAGATTTTTCAATGGGAGATCTGCGATTATGGTGGATTTAGTTGTATTTTATGTTGATTTCTACGAAGGTCATATAAGGATCAAAATATTTGCGTTTTGCACAAGTGATTCCTTCTGATAGGGCTTGTTTTTTGGGATATTTTTTTCAACTCTTTAGATTTCTTGTTCTTGATATGTAATTCCATGTAATATATGGGTATTGACCATGCTTTCTTGTCTCTATGGATGTAGGTTTGCAATGTGTGTTTGAATTGATTTCCAAAAATTCAAGTGTTGATTAGGTAATAGTAACATCTTCACTTGATCAAATCCTGAAGGGGCAGATCAGAGTAGACACAAAAATTGCATACCAAAGCATATCTGTGTTGTGCTCTTGAACCTTTGGTTCACAATGAGGAATATTTGGTTCATTTTATTTTATTTTATTTTAAGTAAGAGCTTTTTTTCATGTTTTTTCCTTTTTATCCCTTCAATTGTTCGAGTGATCAGACCTTTACCTGATCGAGTCACCTGCATGATGGTCATTCCATGTCCTCGTTCTTTGGAAATCCTTTTAGAATTTTTATTAAGAATTCATTCAATTCCTCTACAAGCATCATATATTGAAAGGTTTGAGATAACTTTATTACAAATATTAGAGAATCTCAAGCTGAATAAGCTAAAGGATTTTATAGATTTGACATGGATGAAATAGGCCATGGAAGTCTTGTTCACAATGCATAGTGATCTCAGATCCTCAGTTGTGGTTCTTTGGTTTCCTATAGAAAAATGGGATAAAAAATGGATTGATCAACATCTAGATGAAATTGTAAATCTGCTTCGTATTTGTATTGCATTGAATGCTAAAATCTCATGTCTCTATCACCGCCATATTATAGTCCAGTATGTACTGAATTTTTTGAATTTCTTTGATGGAATTCCATCATTTGAAAATCTTTTTCGTGCCAAAGATCATCGAGGAGAAGTTTTAGGAGAAATAAAAGTCAGGGAGAAAAATGGTGTGTCCCAAACCAACAAGAATATTGAGAATTGTGTTGCCATACTAGAGGCTATGTGTAAAAGTATTCACCTAAGGAAGGTGAAATCTCCGACCAAGAGTAGAGTTCTATTGAGGGCTATATATGGGGTGAAGGAAACAACTATATTCATTTGCAGTATTCTTATATCTTTCTTTGCAGGTTCTTCTGGTCCATTGGTGGACTTAAGAATCCTTGATCATTTTTTGTGGTTAGTTTCATTTATGACATTGCAACACGACTTGAATGAAGAAATCAAGGGTGGGTTTTCCATGGCCCATGTTATAGTTCTGAAAGAGATGGAGAGTTTGAATGCAATAGTTAAAAATCTTCACTTAACGATTTAATTTTTATCCAAAGAAATACTAGGAGTAAACGAAAGGCAATTTCAGCTCATAGAGTGATCAGAGTAAGCATAACAGATAAGACAAGCAGTTCAAGAATTACAACAAAGTGCATATTTTATTTCTCAAATTTTATGTCCTCTCACATAAAAAATTCATGAATTTTTCTAGATTATTCTTAAAGGAAGAAATGCTTTTCTTGACAACCTTAGATTTTTTGGAGATAACGACATGCAAATGGAAGATGAACTCTTTAAGAAGTGAAAAAATGGAGTTGATTAGAGACAAAAGCTATATTTTCATTGATTTTCTATTGTTTTCATTTTGCAAAAGTGGCTCCTTCTAATAAAGCTTGTTTTTTGGGGAGAATTTGGTCAAACCTTTATATTTCTTGTTCTCGATATGTAATACTATGTAATAAATGGGTATTGACCATGCTTTCCTGTCTCTATGGATGCAAGTTTGCAATGTTTGTTTGAATGGGTTATGTTATAGCTCCAAATCTCACTATTATGGTTTGTGATGTTGCACTCATGGCCTAGGGGAAAAATTTCAGTATAATAACCTTTCTCTCTCTTCTCTCCTCCCCTTAGGCCTTCCCTTTGAGGTCTTTTTATACCTCTCCCAAAGTAGTTTTTTAGTTGGGAGTTGGTTGGGAACAGTTGGGCCACGGGCACTAACAGGTGATCAGCAGGTAAAACCCGTGATCTCCGCCCGAAAATAAGGAGTTTTATATTGTTTTTAAGTGTTTTAATACATATACGCAGGTTGGTTATATGCCTACCCGCGTATACAAGTGTTTAACTCAAGGCAATGTTGCGTACAAGGAATAAAACACTGTTTTTTAAATTTGAGACCAGGTCTAAAAGGAGGGGTTGCCCTAGGCCATGAGTGTAGCATCACAAACCATAACAGTGAGATTTGGAGCTATAACAGGTTATCAAGAATTTCATCTAACATGCAATTTCTGATTAATTTATAATAACATCTTCACAATTAAATAAATTGATCAAAGCCTGAAGGGGCAGATCAAAGTAGACACAAGAATTGCATAAAATAACATATATGTGTTGTGCTTACGAACCTTTGGTTCACGCTAAGGAATATTTGGTTCAAAAACATTTTTAAGTAGGATCTTTTTCGCATGTTGTTTCCTTTTTATCCCTTCAATTGTTAGAGGAGTCAAAAATTTATTTGACTATGGGTTGCCTGCATGATGGTCGTTTCATGTCCTCATTCTTTGGAAATCATTCATAATATTTATTCCTAAGCGTTCATTCAATTCCTCTGCAAGGGTTACTAAAATATTGAAAGGTTTTGATAATGATTTATTACAAATATTAGAGAATCTCAAGTTGAATAAGGCAAATGATTTTATAGATCTAACATGGATGCAACATGCCATGGAATTATTGTTCACAAGGCATAGTGATACAAGATCCTTATTTGTGGATCTATGGTTTCCTATAGAAAAATGGGATAAAAAATGGATTATTCAATATTTGGATGACACTATAAATCTGCTTGATATTTGTACTGCATCGAATGTTGAAATCTCATGTCTCGATGGCCTCCATCTTATAATCCACTATGTATTGCATTTGCTAAATTTCTTTAATCGAATGCCATCATCTAACAATCTATTTCATGTCAAGGATTATCTGGGATAATTTTTAGGAGAAACAAAATTCATGGAGAAAAATGGTGTTTCCCAAACAAACAAGAATATTAAGAATTATGCTGCCATATTAGAGGCTATGTGTGAAAGTCTTCACTTAAGGAAGGTGAAATCCCCGACTAGGAGCAGAGTTCTATGGAGGGCTATATATGGGGTGAAGCCAAAAACTATATTCATTTCCAATATTCTTGTATCTGTATTCGTGGGTTCTTTTGATGCATTGGTGGACTTAAGAATTTTTGATCAATTTTTGTGGTTAGTTTCATTTATGTTGATTTCTGAAAAGGTGATCTAAGGATCAAAATAATTGCATTTTTCACAAGTGATTCCTTCTCATAGGGCTTGGTTTTTTTGGAGAATTTTATCAACTCTTTATATTTCTTGTTATTGATATGTAATGATAGGTAATATATGGGTATTGACCATTCTTTCCTATCTCTATGGATGTAGGTTTGCAATGTGTGTTTGAATGGATTTCCGAGAATTTCAACTGACATGCAAGTGTCGATTAGGTGATAATAACATCTTCACAATGAAATAAATTAATCAAATCCTGAAGGGGCAGATCAGAGTACACACAAAAGTTGCATAACAAAGCGTATATGTGTTGTGTTTTCAAACCTTTGGTTCACACTGAGGAATATTTGGTTCAAAAACATTTTAAGTAGGAGATTTTATGCATGTTGTTGCCCTTTTAGCCCTTCAATTATTAAAGGAGTCAAACATTTATCTGACTGAGTCACTCACATGATGGTCATTCCATGTCCTCGTTCTTTAGAAATCATTTTAGAATTTTTATTAAGTAGTCATTCGATTCCTCTGCAAGGGTTAACCAAATATTGAAAGGTTTTGAGACTGCTTTATTACAAACATAGAGCATCTCAAGCTAAATAAGCCCAAGGATTTTATATGTTTGACATGGATGCAACAAGCCATAGAAGTCTTGTTCAAAATGCTTGGTGATCTGAGATCCTTAGTTGTGGTTCTTTGGTTTCCTATAGAAAATGGTATAAAAATTGGATTGATCAACATTTGCATGACACTGTAAATCTGCTTGATATTTGTATTGCATTGAATGCTAAAATCTCGTGTCTCAATCACCGCCATATTAGAGTCTAGTATGTATTGCATTTTTTGAATTTCTTTGATGGAATTCCATCATATGAAAAGCTATTTCATGCCAAAGATCATCTGGGAGAATTTTTATGAGAAACAAAAGTTGGGGAGAAAAGTGACATGTCCCAAGCCAACATGAATATTGAGAATTGTGTTACCATGTTAGAGGTTGTGTGTAAAAGTCTTTACCCAAGGAAGGTGGAATCCTTGACCAAGATCCTCGGTAAAGAGTAGAGTTCTATTGAGGGTTATTGTTATTGAGAAAACTAATGTCCATTCAGAGCTGCTAGTCCCACTAAGATGAGTAGCTATCTTAGAAATAAACAAACTAAAGTTACTTGCGTTTTCCTTTATGAGAAATAGATGAGAGAGAAGCAGAGAGTACCAACCTTAGTCTTCCTCTTGGCTCCTTGCTTGTTTCCTCTCCCCTTTGACAAATCTTTGCTGCTCCTTCCTCGCTTGTCCCACTTCAAAGAACACCTGTAGAGTCAAAGCAGCATAATACCATCAAAGGATAGAGATCTATAATAATAAACAATATAGGATCAGATATATATTGACCATACAAATGCATATATTAATTCAAGATTCAAAGACATACAAGAATATGGAGGAAAAATCAAATATCTTTATTGATAGAAGTAGTAGAAGAGAGGATTACAACCGATTAATCTGACCCAGCGCCATCCTCCCAGCATGAAAGCCCTTCTTCACCTCATGAAAAACTAGATCACCCAACACTATGATGTTCCACAAAGAAACCAACAACACTTCCTTACAAGATGCAAAATTCCAGCCTATGGATCCCTAGGATGAGGATCCATATATAGATGTTTGTAGGTGGGTGAGTCAGCTTCTGGGTTTTTTATTAGTGTCATTTCTTTGATAGTTCTTAGTTCTACTTGGAGATTTCATGATCTCTTACTCATCCCTGGGTGAATTCAGAGAGGCAAGTGTCACGGAGAAGTTTCTGGAAGATTCCATGATCATCCACCTTGCAAACTGTCTCTGCCATTTGTCTACTCTCGCCCATCGCACCCCTTAGAAGGGCTTTTCAGTATGCATCACACCCCCCATGTGCATTAGGTGGGATGCATCACACTTTGACCATGGAGTAGGTGAGATGGTCCAATTTTGACCAGTTATGAGCATTTTTTCATGGATAACTTCTGGGAGATGATGTAATAAAATGACCTTGTTCCTTTAGGGTATGAGACAACACTTTTAGGGACTTAGAAGCCCTTGGTTTATGGACATATAAGATTGGGGTTGCAATGCCCAAATATGTCTATAACAGTTGCCCCCTAAAGCATGAGGTC
>APFE031329944.1:0-10560 GCA_000404065.3 Pinus taeda | reverse complement strand
TTTTTTAATACAAGCTTCCCCCTGTTTTCTTCATTCACCTTACAAATTCACCAAAACTTACTGTTTCCTTTTCACTGTTGTGTGAAACAATTCATGGTTTTTTTTAATACAAGCTTCCCCTTGTTTTCTTCTTTCACCTCTTCGCCTTCGCTCCTGCACTGATGTGCGTTTTTGTTTCACTTACCAAATTGACCAAAAAAATGTTTTACTTGTTCTGTAAAAACCAAACTTACGCCACGCCAGTGAATAATTAAAAAGCAATAAAATTAAAACTATATGACATTGCCCATGCCATTATTTAATTCACGCTCATACTTGCCGTAAAAAAAATTTTAAAAATCCACCTACGCATATGACAATTCTTTAATAAAGGTATGGTCAAAATGCAACTTGACTTTACTCCACGCCAAGCTTTTAATGTTGGCCGTATGCAGCTTGGAGCAATCGACAGCGGAGAATGCTGGAGCTTGATGGACCAAATCGGATGAAGAAGGAAGCATCGGAATATTTAAAAATCCACCTAGGCATATGACAATTCTTTAATAAAGGTATGGTCAAAATGCAACTTGACTTTACTCCACGCCAAGCTTTAAATGTTGGCCGTATGCAGCTTGGAGCAATCGACAGCGGAGAACGCTCGAGCTTGATGGAGCAAATCTGACGAAGGAGGAGGCATCGGACGAGCACTTTTGACCGAGGTTTACCTTCTGAGAAGTTGTCAGAGGGTGATGTCACCCCTCATCCACGCATCAACCCTTGAACCTTCTCGGAGCGACTATGTACGGAAACCACTTTACGCAAGAGCGGGTCCGAGAAACTTACCAGTGGTTTAGGGTTTTGCTGTTGTGGTTTCGGGGGATGGTACGGCTGTGCTGCGTTGAAATTACATTTTCAACAGTTAGGATCTTTTTGTAAGTATTTCATATGTTGTAGTTATGTTTTTTAGTATTTGAAATTTATCAATTTAATTTATTTTAGATAATAATATAATATATATATTTATATTTAAAATTATGCCGTGTGGACTTATCATCAAGATATTTTAATGAATGAATTAAAATAGTTAATTTATAATTCAATTAAAATTAAATTATAAATAAAAAATATTAATTAAAATTACTTATCTCATATCTAAATTTTAAAATTTCAACTAAAAACAAAATATAATAAATTTAAATATCTTAATCAAAATTACTCATCTCACAAACATTTAAAATTTTGACTTTTATTGTATTTTGTAATACATTTCTTTTTAATGACACATATTCATGTAACTTTGCAGATTGATGCACATATAGGAAGTGTGAATGATATTGCTTTCGTCAACCATAAGGGACAGCTTAAATTTATCACATGCGGAGATGATAAGGTCATCAAGGTATTTATAATATTGTTTTTTCCTCAATTTTATTAATCATATATATTTGAATATATAAAAATGATTTATAATTTGTTATTTTTGCAATTAAAAAATTGAGTTAGGTATCTATTTTGAAAAGAAAATTATTCAGATAGACAAAACATTAGAATTTAAGAAATATTTATTAAATAGTGTTCCATTGAATGATAAAGGTTCACCCAAACATATTATTTTTTGTATTTTTGGCTTTGACTATGTTAGTTCACAAGAAAGATAATGAAATGTTTTGTTTATTTTTTTTAATTAATTAAATGCTATAATTTTAAAATTGATAATTTTTTTTAATAAAAATAAAATTAAATAAATTAAATTAAATTAAGTTGAGAAGGTTTTCTTAATTATTAATATATATTATAATATATATATATATATATATATATATATTAAAATTAAATAAAAATTACGATTAAATTAATTAATTTAATCAAATCATTTTTAAAATATCTATTAAAATCTTGTTAAACTTAAAATAAGTATATTTAATTAAATTTCTATATTTATTCTTATAAATTAACTAATTAATGGCCTAGTTGCCTTTTATTTTCTTTTAGGTATGGAATTTAAGATCGGGTAAGGTGCAATATACATTTGAAGGGCACGAATCACCTGTTCATGCTATTTGTCCTCATCGGAAAAAAGATATTCAGGTATTTTGTGTAGAGATTTATATTACTAATTTATTTAGAAATCTGTATGACAGAAATTAGTAAACGATTAGTTAGCAACCACTTAATATTTAATATTTATAGAATGTCGTGAAAATCATTTTCTTTAGTATACCGTACAATAAATTATCTTAACCTTTCTGATTTATTAATATTTTTCATTCAATGATCACAGTACATTTTCTCTACTTCTGTCGATGGAAAGATTAAAACCTTCCTGTATGATCAACCAAGTTCCGAAATTAGCTACGACGCGCCTGGGCATGGGTGGACTACAATGGGTTACAGTGATGATGGATCACGGTATTATCTGATATTCTATGTTATGTTATGGTTATATAATTGGAAGGTTTTAATGCACAATAAAGATATCAGCTCGCTAAAATAAGTCAGAAAATTTTTAATCGCTTTATCACTGTACAATTAGACTCTTTTCATGCGGTACAAACAGAGGAGATGCATACTTGGTTGAGTGGGACGACCAAGAAGGAATAGTTAAGCGAACATATTCTGGCCTTGGTAAGCGGTCCTCAGAGGTGGTGAAGTTTCACACAACAAAGAAGTTATTGGCAGCTGGAGATGATAATCAAATTAAGTTTTGGAACATGGATAATACCAATATCTTGTCCATAACTAATGCTGATGGTGGACTGCCGGTAAAAAGGATACTTCCCTTCTCAACCTCCGATCAATTCATAGATATTTTGATATGTGACAGTTTACCCCCACATAAAATTTTACTAAGCTTTTCTGGTTAGGACTGGATGTTATATTGATCGACCGACCTTACCTGTTACAGCCCAGACCTGTTCTCAGATTCAATAAAGACGGTTCCCTGCTTGCTGTTACAACAAATGACAATGGAATCAAGGTCTTAGCTAATCCAGATGGAATTCAGTTACTTCAATCGCGAAAGAATAGAAGGGTGCCGCAAGAGCCCTCGGTAACAAAGGTAATATTCTGTCAAAGTTCGTAATCCCTAAGCATATATATCAATATCATGACCAAATCTTATTTGAAGACATAATCGAATTGCAGGCTCCAACTGTAAATCTCATCAATGCTGCGAAGGCAGTTGCCCACATTCCTGGTGCAACAGAAAAACCAGAAAAAACTCTGCCAGAAGCATTGATTGTGAGTGATTTTCCTCGAAAACATACTACAACTGTTGATAACAAAGGGATGGTGGATTCCAAGCAAAGGATTCCAGATGAGGGTGAAAACAAGGGCGAGAACTGGAAGATTGCTGAGGTGACAGATCCAGTCCAGTGTAGGTCGATCAAATTGCCAGATACACTACCACCTGGAAAGGCAAGCCATCCAATTATATCAACTAGATAGAAGGTTAATTATTTAATGTGTTTGCATGTTCTCCTTACAGTCGTAATTTTCTTTGCTGTGTCATCCAGATTGCAAGACTACAATACACATGTTTTGGAGCTGGGCTCTTAGCATTGGACACCAATGCTCTACATAAGCTATGGAAATGGAATCGTGAGGATAGGAATTTATCCGAACAGGCAACAACAAATTATTCACCTGAGTTGTGGCGGCCAAATGGTGAAATCGATATGAAAAATGACACCAGTGCCAGAGGCCCAGGTGAAGTTAATCCCTGTATGGCTTTGACAAACAATGATTCATATTTAATGTCTTGTTCTGGTGGGAAGATGGCCTTGTTTAACCTGCAAACCTTTCAGGTGAGGCATTCCCTTCTTATTCAAAACTTTATTTTAATTTATTTCTTGCTTTCTATAGTAATTACTCCTTTTTATATCAGTGCGTTTGCCTGTTTACCCAATATTATTTTCTTGGTGCTTCTATCAAAACATGCAATTCCATTAAATTCAAGAATTTCTATAGAGCTGTGTAAAAACATGTATAACATGGATCAAAACTGTCCTCACTTTAACATCTAATGTAAATTTATATGTAATGACAACTATATTAATGCAGATGTTGACAGATTATCAGTACCCTTCCTTAGCAGCAACGTCGTTCCTAGCTTTCCACCCTAAGGATAATAACTTCATTGCTGTTGGAACGGAGGATGGAACAATTGGAATTTTCAATTGTCGAACTAAGGAGGTGCTGTGGATTTATGTTTCTACTCCGAGTTGTCTTGTATGTTAGCCTCTATTATTGTTGCTAAAATGCTGCTAAACTATTTTGATTACAGAATAAGAGGGCACTTAATGGACACGAGAAACGAATAACTGGCTTCGCATTTTCTGATGTTTTAAATGTGTTGGTGTCCTCTGGAGCCGATTCACGGGTACATATTCTAATCCTTTTCGAATTAACTGTATCACCTTCTTCACCATGTAAGGCTTCACATAAAATTTACTAGTGAAACCAATGTTGTGCTCACAGCTGTGTGTATGGGAAATAAATGGATGGGAGAAGAAGAAATCAAAAAGCCTGCATTCAAAGTCAGGAAAATCAACATCACCACTTGCAGATACTAGAGTTCAGTTTCATAAAGATCAGGTTCACTTGCTAGTTGTGCAAGACAGCCAAATTGCAATTTACGATGCCTATAAATTGGAAAGTCTCCTCCATGTAAGACCTTTCGCCCACACATATTCTTGAGCAAATAACTTTTGTTTAAATATTGCGTATCATATTGTAAGTCAATGTTTTTGTTATTGTCTTTCCCTCCAGCTCATTGAATATCATTTTATTTTTATCCCAGGCACATAATTTAAAAATAGCTATCCCAGGCACATAATTTAAAAATAGCTAGCCAATTACTACATAATGCTTAATATTTCGATGACTTTTTAACATTTAAAATTATCCTAATTGTCATTTAACGCAAATGAAGGTATGTTGAAGGTATATGGTCTTCATAATTGAAGAATAGGAAGTGACTAAAAATATGTGCATTGCAGTGGGCTGCTCAGGATCCAATGACCTCACTTATTTCGGGTGCTACATACTCATGTGACGGCCTAGTAGTCTATGCCAGTTTCTGTGATGGCTCAGTTGGTGTATTTGATGCCGATGACCTAAAGCCACGCTGTCGTATTGCCCCTTCTGCATTTATGCCAGGCATATGCAGGTATAGTGTTTTTTTCTCAAAGGAGAATCACTACACAAGTGTGCAGTATAAGATGATCCTTTAAATGCATTATTACTCCCATTGTGATTTAATCCTGTATAATGAAAACATTCTCTGGCTTTCATGTGCAGTGGCAATATTTATCCATCTGTAATTGCTGCACATCCACATCAGCCTAATCAGTTTGCTATAGGATTAACCGATGGAGGTGTTCATGTGATTGAGCCAGCTGAATCTGAAGGGAAATGGGGTGTTGGGCCATCAGATAATGGAGCTGATAATTCAAATGATACAACTGGCAATAACGATTCTTAATTGCCTCCAAGGTAGCATAAAAATGGAGTAAAGGATTGCTAAAGAGCTAACTTCCGACTTTTATTGTGCATAAGTTATTTACAAGTACGAGGCTGATGACGGTAGTGTCTTGTCAGGGACATGCCTTCTATAATGTAAATCATCTTTCAGCAGAAATTCCGTTCTGTATTTATAACAGAGACATTGTTGTTTGGAAATAAGACTGGTAAGAGTCAACTTGTTTGATATAAAATCAGCATGAAAATTAGTATAGTTTAAAGTTTTATTTACCAATGAAAAACTATGCCGATTCGATATTCAGAATAGATGACCACATTTTGCAAAATTTCATCCACCAATGAAAATCTGGTGGTGGATTTCTAATTCTTAAATGTTTGGGTATTTCTAATGGAAAGGGATTAACAAAGATGACGCTCTTCATAGAATTTCCATGCATTGAGATACATTTGTCCAATGGAGATATTCACAACTCAGAAATTTATGGTGCTAAAGCTTTGTTATAAACTAGTTTTTGTTATGAACTGTATATATGGATTCAGCACTACGAAAAAACCTGTTACCCATCAAGCTTGTAATTTCCCTTGGTAGGAAACTATAGAATGAAGGATTTTCATGTTTGGACGTAAGTAATTTTTCTTACTAGGTGTAGTCTAACTTATAGACAAAATAACCTTTTTCATGACATTTTTTTTTGGTTAATTTTAATCAAAATATGACAAGGATCTTAAAAAATTTAAATTTAAATTGTTTAATTTATCGCTTCTCATCCGTCAGACTTATACCCCGTCCCTCAGAGTGGTTATCACTTAGGACACCTTCTATAAGGAAGAAACATTTGGGCTAAGAACATTAGGGATTGAAAGAAAGTCAGTTCGATGCCATTACAGAAGGAATCGTAAGGTACGTACTCTATCACCCTTAGGGGCACCCCAGCACTAACGATGCTTGCTGTAGGATATGGGCCTTTTCCCTCTTCCGCACTAAGCAGGTAAGGACCTAGTCAAAGGGATAATGAGACTCCTGTACACTTTTTCTGCATAAATGCATATATAATATAGCCCAAAAGTCATTGAGGTCCTGAGATCTTGAGTGAAGGTAGGTGATACCTCGGTGAGGGTTATCCCTAAATAATTGAGGGGAAATTACATAGAGGATTTACACAATTATAAAAGAGAAAAAGAATTCTAATGCAAATTTTCCGTTAGTCTATGCGTCATAAGCCTGAAGAAAATCCTGAATAATCATGTCTAAATGAACAATCACATTCCCATGTGTGGGAATTGACTAGCCATACACTGTCATCCTGTCACAAAACAATGAATAATACCATCCGAACCTGAAACTCTGATCCTCAATGATAGATGCCCATGATAATTGTTGAATCATCAATATATACCATGTCATACTAAAATAGAAATGTGTAATCTACTGATAGGGTGGCATGTTTCACCCATGCATGCTCTAATCTATCTGCCTGATCCCTGATATCCTGTAGAACTCCCTGATAACTGGTAGCTGGAAATGACTGGGTATCATAATCATCATAATATATAGCTACATGTACCATCAAATAAAATGCATATAACATAGAACACATAACCATAGCATCTCATATACATGTACAAGGTAGCATCATCTGTGGCTCACAATAGTCAAATGTCAGGACGATAATCATCGCATGTAGTTCTCTTTCCACACTCCACTAAGGGACCTCTCTGTAGCTTTATATATGATTCCAGTACCTCCCCAGTGAAAAAAACTATTTCATTAAGTTAGACTATGCCTATCTCGTCAAGTTAGACTACGCATATTGTTTATTTTATATAATATTTTTAAGAATATACAGAATAATAATTTTTTTTCATATATTTAAAACAAGATGGAAAACAAAAGAATCTTCCTCCAAACAAATAAATTCAACATATATACTACATGGTTTGTTGAAGTAGTTATGTCCAACAACCCTTACCTTACAATTTTAGAATCTAAACGGTTGCCCTAACTGTTTGGATGCAGATTTTACTTTTGTGTCATTTGATGAAAATTTACTTAGATTTGATCTAAATCAGCCCTACAAATTGGTTCCCCAAATCAACGCTTCCTTCAACCCTTTTCGAGATATAAATCCCACAAAAAACATAGTGGGCGGATTTGTTACAAAGTGAGAGGAGTCAGAAGGGTGACCAACTCTAAGCGAGTATGGTCAAATATACACATATAATGGTCCTCACCCAACTCTACGCTCATATATATATATATATATATATAATATATATTATATATATATATATATACACTCGCGACCTCAGAGCCTGACACTTTATTAAAATAACAATTCATAAAGGTTACGAGCACTCCGACCTATGGGCATAACTTTTCAAGTATATAGTTCCAGTTGGCCCACCTTCCACTATCGACCACTACAATGAACATCTTCACTCTTATCCTCTGGGTTGGTCGATTGTTCCACCCGTCAGCCACTTGTAATGCATACCTTCACCTGTTGGCCCACTAGTGATGGCCAGCTCTTAATTAAAATTTCTTTCGGGCTTGATGGTTGAGGGCAATGAAAAAATTCCCATATTTTGCATCTTCTATCAATAGACAAATCCCTGTTACCCAACAATTTTTAGAAATGCTAATTTATAAACCTTAAGGGCTTCTGAGAAATCTCTATTATGGATTCTAATGATTGACGGTTCCAGATCTCATTACTTGACAGACTTCCTTGGAAACAACAAATTGCTACGTGTTGGGCACACTCAAGTTATATACACATGTATGATTATGTACTTTGACTCTTCTCAACTCCTTTGATTCCTCTTGCTCCTCTCGACTCTCCTTTGGCTTGCGCCACTCCTCCGAGCACATCCTTTTTGTGCCTTCTCGACTCGGCCTTTCTTATATATATATATATATATATAACTCAAAAATAACACTGAGACTGTGTGCATAATGTGACACATATACTATATATGTAAGAGATTGTAGAAGGATGTGTGTATATATATATATATAACTCAAAAATAACTATGAGACTGTGTGTATAATGTGATGCATATATTATATACGTAAGAGATTGTAGAAGGACGTGTTCTTTGGAAAACCTTTCACTCACCCCACACTCTGACCTCTTTTCTTATTAATATCAAAATAATATATAGATTACATTATGGTTCGGTCTAGATTCCCAAATGTAGGATCGAAAAGACCATTTTTGTAACACCCCTCCCTTGTGTATTACATTATTGTAAACCTAAGCTAAGTTAAAGCTAGGTTAAAGCTAGGTATGATATCATCCCTGGTGTGTTAAATGTTTGTATACCTAAGCTGAGGGAAGCTAGGTTTGATACCCTCCTTTGAGGATTAAATTATTCCACAGCTAAGCTGAGGAAAGATAGGTGATATGTAATATGAAGACAAATGTATTATTAAATATATTAATAAAATAAATCACTTGGAGGGTGGAGCACCAAGAGAGAGGAGATGATTGCCAAATCCCATGAGGAATAGGATAGAGATGAATCTTTCATGATAAGCTTTTAGATGTGATTCTAGATAGGCTTGGATGGATTGGATATCCATCGGATGGATTGGATATCCATCGGATGGATGGGAGATAAGGATCCATTGAACATAAAAGCATTGTGGGAGATAAAAGCAAGCTTTTATGTGGAAAAGCATCGTGGAGATAAAGACGATCTTTTCCAGATAAGACCTAGGCAAATGGAAAAATCCATAAAGCAGGACGCTGCTAATGGTAACTAAATCATGAAAGAGGATATTAAATATACAGTGCATTGGTCAATTGAGGATAATTAATCCTTGGCAAGATCTTCAGCTCGGTGGGAATAAGAGGTGATTCATGGCTAGGAGGTGGTGCTCCTCCCTCCAAGTGAGGTTTAGTTTGTGTTAGTTCTGTGGATTGTTCAGTATGAAATTTTTTACTCTCTCACTCTTGTTTAGTTGCATGTGATTATGTGAATATTTTATTAAGTTTCTTCGCTATGGGAATGTTGCATGAATTACTTATGCTTATATGTTGATAGTTTAAATGGTACTTTCCTCTATCCAATGAGATTCATTAGCATGATGTGAGTTTTATTTTAGATCTTACTTACTATGAGTTAAATCATTTAGCTAAGATAAGTTGATGGTTGATTTCTTATCTCTTGTAGTTGGAATGGGTAAATCATAAAGCTCAAGAGCTTAAAAGTTTTGTTGAATAATAATATGGTATTGGTTATGCCCCGTGTGAGCTATATCAATAATCTTCTTCATAAGAATATTAGATGTAATAACCCAAAGTAATATCTTATGCTCTCAGTTTGGTACTAGATGGGGAATTGTGCAGATATTCTCGCATGTGCATGATGGGAAATACAAAAGTAGCTTTGCATGCCTATGTTAGTAGAAGTAGATACAAGAAAAGATTCTTTCATTGTCGCATGAAGACATTAAAAACATTAAGTGAGATTTAGTTGGTGTCATTCACATGGAATGGTTGTATGTTGATTTTTACACACTCTCTCTCTATTACCGTTCCATTTACCTTATGAGTAGTTTTTCTTAGTTCTGAGAATATTCGAAGGAATTACCTGTGCTTGGATATTAATAGATTTAATGATGTTCCCTCTATTCAGATGAGATTTACTTGCATGGTAGGTGATCATGTTTAAATCCTTACTTGATAGGATGTTAAATCATTATGCCTTGCTTAATTCCCTCTCTTATGAATGCGACTCACAAATGAATGCATATGCATGTCAAAGATATTATGATCATGATTATATTTGAAGGTTTATGCATGTGAAAGAGTTATGCAAAAATGTCTCCGATAGAATTGTCAATGATTCTTGCATGTTTGTTATGAAACCAGCTCAAGAAAAGATAGAAAAGAGAGATCAACGCCTTAGAATTCAGCCTCTTCGAGGGGCCAACCTCCTTTACATTACATAAATGAACAATTCTTGGATGATACAAATGAAAATACCTCCTTTCTATTTATAGGAGTCTAAGGGGTCATAATGTAATCAGAGCCGACATAACAATAATAATGTAAGGGCACAATAATAACAATAGTGGGCTTCTATGGG
>APFE031329942.1:175980-193459 GCA_000404065.3 Pinus taeda | reverse complement strand
TGGAGTTATAGCATCTCATTTATAGATTCAACAATGATAGTGAAAATTATGGCCTAGTTAGGGGACATGACTGCTCTTTGACTGGGGACATAGTTGGCATGGCACATATGTACAATTTCATGGAAAATGTGGACTTGGGGGAACTAGTACTTGGGAAAATTTGACTCCCAAAGGCCAATTTCATCGGCATGGTTCAGGAACTTGTCCCTACTTTGGCAGTGAATTTTGAGTAGGAGCTCTATGACAAAGGTATATTTTATCTAGAAATCTGTATCAGCTAAGGGAAGGTGGTCCAGGTCTAAGTGGGGTGTAGATATGGGTCTCACATCCATGGCAATTGGGGCAGCCATTCTTAGTTCTTATGGATTTGAGTACGGGGGAGGTGATTTATAGTATTTTAGGGCAATGGTGTTCAACACGGAGTAGGTTTGAGTCCTTGAGCTTCTTTAATTAATTTTTAGCTTAACTAAGAATACTTAATCACTGGTTTCTTTGAAATTGATAGGGTGTTGGGTGAATATTGGTTTAAATACCTAGAAATCAGGTAAAATGACTCTGAATAGGGCAGTTGGCGATTGCAAATGGTTGAAGGGTTCTGTATAGGCTGCGAGATTTCTTAGGTGGTATATGGTGCCTTTTGGAGTGCAATTGGACGTGGGTTGATGGCTTCAACATTAGCAGGTGGTGTGCATGCATACAGAGGTTTACAGTTAAAATTCTAGTGAAAACAAATGATTTGGGGCTTTTTGGCTTTATGCGCGAAAAGTCAGTTTTGGCGGGTATGGGGTGAACAGTGGTCATTTTGTCATGTAGCGGGTGGGCGCTAAACGATTTATATCTTACCACTTTTGGGCGCTCGATGGTATTTGAGAGGGGCCACCCGATTCCATTCATCGGTTGACACGTAGCATCGAGGGCTAGTGGAAAAACCACTTTTTCGGGCGAGTAAGGGACGGATGTGGGGTTGGCCCGATATGAATGAGGGTTGTTGGATGAGGAGGGAGATGATCGCATGGTGATCGGGCGGGGAAGTTGCACGAAGGCTAGTGGGGGGGGCCCAGCGGGCGCTTAAATGCGACGGTATCGGGGTTAATGATGGCTTAAAGTGTGATTAGACCATTGAGGTGATTAATGGAGGATTTAAATGGGATTTTGCCTAACATAATCGCAGATCGATTAGTTAGTGGGTTTTTTGTTGGATTGACTATATATTATAGTTTATATTTAACCTAAGGTGTAGGGTTAATTAATATGTAGGAGTTACATATATACGAGGAAATGGGTTTTATTATTGGGATTTTAATATAAGAAATTAGTATTTAATAAAGAATGGGTGGAAAAGGGACACGACACACTAAACAAATGCTTTTTCGTGATTTAAATGCTTTTCACATATTAACATTAATACTTAGGGTAATGTGTTTCGGTGGGTTTGTGATATGAAAATGCTTTATGTGGGGGGGAAAATGCTTTTCCTAGGCAAAAGTGTTTTATCCTTAGGAAAGGAACATTATTTAGGAAAATGAATCAACTAAAGGGGGGGATGAATTTTTATGAGGGGAATTTAGTACTTGATATCCATAAATCATTGAGCCAAGGGTCCAGTCCTTCCAAAAGTCAGAGAAATGCTCTGAGCCTCTTTGACTTAAAGGTTTTTGAGCACTTTGGACTTTATTTATGGGAAATTAGTTAACTAAAAGGTGAAATGAATGGAGGAAGTAATTATTTGACTTTGAAATCCCTTTTCATGCTTAATTTGTTCATTCATATCTGGAACTTTTATAATGAGAATGATAAATATGCTTTTGTCTAATCAATCATCATACTTCTGCAACCTTTCCCCTACTTACCCATCTACTTTTCCTACCATTTCTACTTTACTTTACTAGGGTGCATTTGAGCTAGAAAACCCTTATAAAAAAAATTTCTTTTTCTTTACAATAGTAAACTAACTAAATCTAACCTTATTACATCCAAGAGCTCAGATTAAACAATTGAGCTCGTTTTATTTACTCTACCTATCTAAGTATCTGCCAAGGTTACATTGTTTGGCTAGATTTTTATTCTCTACCTACAGACATGAAATTGGAAACATGAAATAGCCAAGTTTAAACATTTTGACTATCATGGATTTTGTCAAGGATCCCAAGCTTCACAAAATCTTTTATTATGCATAAAAGTAAATAGGAGTGGCATTTTGGCTTGCTCACTTTCATGGTCTTTTGCCTTTTCTTGGGGTTCATATTTTTCATCTTTATTTAGCTTTTTGTTTTTTTTTGTCCTTTGATTATTCTTTTAAGACATACCCACTTTACATTTTTTTTATTTTTTGAATATGGAAAACATTTGCAAAAGCAAAGGTATTACCATATTACAAGGTTAAATCTCAGTCATTCAAAATTATGACTCCTATTGGTATAGGAACCTAACAGGACCCTTAGTGCAGGTGATTCATTTTTCCCAAACAAGAGGAGCTTCAACTATATGTTGGATAATGGTAAGATGGTCACTGTGGGAAGGTATTGTTCTATCTATTCTTAACACCACGACTTTAAAATCATGTCACTTATATTTACAATGAGGATATTAAAGTAAAATTTCTTGTCAAGGTTTCCCCTGAGATACTTGTGGAAATTTTAATGGCTGGCTATTTTATTTAGTAATAACAACATCCTTGCAATTTAGTATTCCTAGGAGATCCCTTGTGTTATACTTTATTGAAATTAGTCTTAATAAATAAAGAGTCCAGTAGACACTCTGTTTTTTAGAACAAGCTCTATCTAGCAAAGAAAATGTTGATTACATAGAGTTGCAGGAACACTATTACGAGTGTAAAGGTCATCCATGGATGGTTTAATATTTTTTTTGCAAGGGAGTGATAGTACAAAAATTTACTTTGTTGCATGAGGACATGAAAGATGATCAGCATGGGGGATGTCAAGCCTCTGTTTTGTCTTGCTTTATATCACCTTTTACTTGGAAATTCCTCATGCTTTTGTTTAGTTTGAATTACTATTGTCATCGTTTTGTGCATTCTTGGAGACAACAAAATATTTCATATTTGGCATGATTCCCTTGTTTTAATGAGATATAAAAATTAAAATCATCATTAATAATAGTTTGTGTGTTTTCAGGTTTAAACTTAGTTGATTACCATTTTATTCATATGCTAATAGGCTTTGATCCTACACTCACCTCCATCAGATTCCTGCACCATTTTATTATAAGAATGTCTGGTTCCTGCACCACACATCAAGTTCCTATACTCACATTCTTGCACCAGAGTCAAAGAATGCATAGACTACTAAAATTATTCAAATTTGGAGGACATTACTTACCTAGTAGTTTGAATATCAGTCCAAGGATATTTTGGGAAACAATTGTTGGTCAACATCACAGATAGTTTTCACCACCAGTCGAGAAAATAGAAGTCATTTACCAAAACATTCCCTCATGTACTAGATTCAACTCCTCTATTTAAAATTTAGTTTCATTGTAACTAGATCCGACTTTTATCCATTGAAAACTATTACGATTTGTGTTTTATTCCTTTTCTATTCGATTGGCTTGTTAATAGACCAATTTGTAATTTAAATATCTATATAAATTGAAAGATGGACTTGAGCCTGGGGGAGAGGAGATGGTTGCAATATAATATTACATGAGTATAGTCAATCTATGGATCAATCCCTCTATTTTCTAGAGTCTGATATTTTCCTGCACCACATAAAGACTGAACAGTCAAGATTAATCAAACCACTTCATGTCAGGTTCTTTTAAATTTTGTTGAGCATTTCATGTTTATAATCTTTGTGTGAACCAGAGGGTTGGCTGCCAGACCAACTCAACACCACTCTAAGTTTTTTAATATTAGGGTAAAATTGTGGTTTTTTGAGTGAGTGTGTTTAATCTATCATTTACTATGTGAACAACGTGCGTATGACTAGATCAGGAGATTTTATTTCTAAAACGTTTTTCTTATCAATATTTTTTTTATCTATGTCATGCTTTGAAAGTAACGCTGGGGAAGATTGATTTTGTGAACATAATGAATTTTTATAGCAAATTCTTTATCAATTACATGTCATTTCTTTCAAATTAGAGTATCCTTCCTTCCACGAATTGTGTTGATTATGCTAATCGGAATTTTCTTTCTTGAGACTTTGTTACTTGATCTTGATTTCACACCTTCATGTTATGAAACTTTTTCTAAATACCGATATGTCTATCTCCTAATTTCATGATGGAACACAGGGTATGCAATTACTATCTATCGAAGTTGTTCAAATTCCAGATGATTTGTTTTACGAGATTTTTCCTCTACTAGTTTTGTTTGCCTAATATTAATCTCTTGGCCTTCCAAAATTGGTTTAGGTTTGATGGGAAATTGTGACCTCGTATTCCATAAATAGAAAACTTATTCCTATCTTTCAATTTCACTTTAATCCAAATGATTTTTCTATGGATTGAGAATCAATGCACAGATAAATTGAATTCTAAACAACTCTGGAGCTGAATATTTAATTGTTCAATGCATACTCGTTTGTACATTAGGGAAAAAGGTCTCATATTTTTGTTATTGATAATTTATAATCATGGTAGAGAGCATTTAGTGATGCATGAAAACTATATCATACTTAAGGTTGGAAGGTCATGGTTCTAGCAATCATTTTCTTTCTTCCTTTACTCCCACAAGTAGAGATTTTATTCCCCAATATCATTTGCAAGGAATTTTTTTATCCAAAGAGAGTGAGATTATTTTTCTGTTTCGACCTTTTCCACACAATATGCTTACACAATGAAGGTATTTAATAACTATTGATGATGCTTTTAGTAAATCAGATCTTAATTTCTTAAAGGATTTTTTTACACAAAGGCAAAATAGACATAATTAGTACAAATTAATGTCCTTCTTTACATAGAGAATGGTGTGAATTTATCTTGAATTTCTTTTAGCATTTACAGTCTGCCTTTTTAATGTTGTTCAAGCATTTCTTGGTTTTCAAATAAACAGTAGTTAGGATTTACCTTCTATATGCCAATAATTAGGATTCCCTTTTGCAATTGCCAATAGTTCAGGCTTGTCTTTTGTTAGATTGAGTTTTTTTTTCAACTGTCAGGATTAGTGTTTATGTTTTCCCAAGTTTCCTTTAAAGTGCAAGATTCACTTTAATTTGTTGAGATTAATGCACAAGTTAGACTAGAATTTGATTTGCAGGTTGTTGGGGGCTCTCTTTGGCATTTCCAGTGTTGTGCCTCAAAGCTCATGAACTCTTAGATTGACAGTTAAATGTTGGTCCATTAATATGCCCTATATTACACCCAACAACCTCTATCTCTATCTGAGATAATTCAACTAAATCCATTAGTCCTCTACATACTCAATAGGGTGTAATTGGGATGCTATTAGAGTTTTAATTTCCTCCAACCTAATTACTATAGGATATCCCTCTAGCTAAAGGGTTTATGTGTGACTTTCCCAACAATTCATGGCACGGTCCTCTAATTTAAATCTAGAAAATGAAAATTTATGTTGCCCATCTATACGACAAATAATAAAGTAAACCTCTAACTATTGAAACTAGTGATTTAATTTTAAATAATCGATCTAATATTGATATGAGTTGATGTCTACCTTTGCTTCCATCTTGAAGAGGGATTGTGAATGGTTCATGAAACTTGAACTTGTTTGGTCCTTTTTGGGTTCTTCCTTTCAATCCTTCACTATTTATTTATAATCCCTTGATTCTCCATTCAATATGACCTCTAATTTGGAACCTCCAACTTATTTGATAGTACCAAACTTACTAGTAATGGATTCCATCAGGAGGTTCACATTATGGTTTATATATGTGACATGTGCTTCCAACTTCACAAATCTCTTCTCTACTAAATTTTGAAGGTTATTATGAATAGATTCATCAGCTATGGATGGGTTTTTATAACATCCTTCTTAAATCAATTCCTAGATCCCTTTCAACTTCCCACAAAATACAAAAAGAATCGTACTTTAAAACCAATATGATTTGTAAATTTTTGTTGTTATTCCACTGGATAGTTCATCACAAAAAAAAAATTACTACAATAAACCAAAAATTTTAGTATCAAGGGTTAATTATTTTAGTTTATTGATTTATTATTATTGTTTTGTTGTTTATGCATGGAAAAACTAAAATGTTGAAAAGAGATAACAAATAAATATAGCCACACAACAACCACAATGAACACCAAGATATGCTCTAGGAAACCCTTACAAGAAAAACTAACTAGAAGGTGAGGTTATTCTTCTCTCTTTCTTAGGAATAAAATTAAAGCAAGTACAAAGGATAAGGCATTGTCAATGGAGTTATCTGAGACTTGTGGCGTATGCGCTACTACAGAACACAAACCCCGTTTTTTCCACTCTCTCTTTATACAATCTCAACTACTTTTCTCTATTGTGGAATAAATGCAAAAAAGATAATGGAACCCTTTCCCTCCTAGTGGTTATGTTATAATGAAACTTGATATCCAAATATGACTTATGTTTAACTCCTTGAACTCTCAAATTGATTTATAAGTTTTATCTTTGTAGAGTTGTCTTCAAATTACCCACATGCATATGCCCATATACATGAATAATATAGGATGACATGGAATCCACTAATACAGTTGTGGTAAACCAATTTGTGGGAGGCATAACTTTTGCATATGGACTCCTATTGATGTGATTCTTGCATTCTTGGAAAGGTGTTTGATTATAGAACAATGTTACAGGGTCCTACATTGAAGTAGGAAATTTTTGCCCCTCAAATAATTTGTTTAATTCCTAAAAATGGTCTTAGAAAGTTTCAAACCCTAATTATCCAAATTGGGTCTCATTTATAAAAAGATAGTTACAATCTTATTCCTCCTATTTTTCCACTCTAAAAGCAATGACATGGATGGAAAATAATGTAATGATCCAGTTTGGATAATTGGCCTTTCTTTTCTAACTAAGCATGACTGGAAATCCTTCATTTCCATTGGTATTATGGGAACACTTGGTTACATAGCAACAAATTCTTTCACACTAGGTGAGCCATGGCATAACAGAAGGTGTTTAGTTTTGACTCCATTTCCCTTGAGGTGACCTATGAAAGGCTTAAAAAATGGAATATGGATAAAACTTAGTTTAGTGATTGATCCATAGATTTTACTTTTTTCTTGGATTTTCATTTTAAAAGAAATATTTTATCATTTCTGTCTTCTAAAATAAATAGTTGAATCCAATTTTCATTTTGATCTTTTTTTATTGCTCTTAATTTAGGTTTATTTAAATATAAGATATTAGGGTGTCAAGACCCCTAAGGTAAATATTTCCAACTTTTTGTGGTCTTTGTATTAGGTGAAACATAATTTTATGTGGGGTAGGAAAGTGGTCGGAAGCAACATCTCCATGACTTTTATTTTGATTACCCATGTTCTCACCATGGCCTTACGAAATGAAATACCGCATTTGTGTGATGGTGTAGAACTCGTGATAAAATATAATTTTAATGTGGGAAATAGTTGGTGGTTAGATACACAAATGTTTCAACAAAATTATTATTTGAGATATTTTATGGAAGCTAGTAGATTTCAAGATCAACAATATGCGACATTACTATCAAATTTTGGTTTGCCATGAGATAAATCCTATGGTACACAATCAAAGAATTTCAAGTGTAATATGATTTCACTAAGGTTTGTGTGTTAAGGAAAAATACTTGATTTTAAGATATATTAATTTATTCTTTAATATCATTAGCGAATAGGTACAACCATTTTGGAATTTAGTGTTAAAAAGAACTAAATTGCTTCTTAAGTATTCTACATTTTCATGGAATTTTAATATCTTAAAAAGTGATTTGGGTAGAACCATATTCAAGTCATTTATTAGTCCCTGCCTTCAACAATTCAAGGATTCTAGCGATTCCTATAGCATTGATAGGCTATTAATTCATTCTCTAATCTAACATTTTTGTTGGTTACCAAAATGATCTGGTTACTCTCAACTACCATAATTAACCAAGATATTTTACTTCTGTGATGTTAGCAGAATTGCATGTAAAAGAGTATGAAAAACCACATGTGCATGTTTTAAGGAAGAGGAAACATAATGATAGCCATCAAATAAAAGAACACAAACATATTGATAATGGATTTCACCCAATGTGGGTTACGTCTCTGGGCCCAATGTCAAGAATGTAGAGGCCGCTTTATTAAATGCTATAAGATGATGTAAATGGTATATTATTTTTTATTACAAGAACAAGTGCCCTAAACTAAAGTGGCATGTCTCTCCATGAGATGTCCTCCTACAGAAACCCTCACTCATATGAGCCCTCCATCAACATGCCAAGATAATAAATTCGCACAATGTTACGTGGCATACAAGTATCCTTCAACTTAATGGTAACAAGGATCTCAACAAAAAAAATCATCATCTTAGCAAATCAAAAGAAAGACATCGCATCGCTAAATATTATACCTTCACTTCTGGGGATGGCCTAAAAATGCAAAGCTTAGCTATAGAAATGGATATCACTATTGAATTCGTGGTGTGAAATTGTGTCAAACAACTATAAAATTGGCCCCTTTCTAACACTATCAAAATCTAGACCCTCGGGAATATCAAAGATTCCCCTAAATATTCCTTCCTGGAGATAAGCGAAAAATTTTCTACTTAGATGAAAATTATTAGCACACCACTGCGTTCCTTGCAAAATTATGAGAAAAATCACTATAAAGTCGAAATCATTCTACCTCTGTCAAAAATTGACCTCCAAGGGAATGCTTTAGATTCCTCAATTTTATGCAAAGATTCTTCATTGTTGACTTCCTGAAATTATGTTGGTCAAATGAGGAAATGGACCGTACCATCACATTCCCTGTGAAATTCTAGTTTATTTGAGTATAAGCTTGGCATGATTTTGTCACTATGAATTTTTTCCCTCCAAAGAATCTTTCATATTCCTCACTAATTTTGCATGGAATATTCTATAGAATATTCGAGGGAATATTCCCCTAGAATATTCTCATCTCAAAAAATGTGCCCGACCTTGGCACAGTTCCTCCTTGGCTCCTAGTTTCATTGTCACTCTCCTTCTTCCCCCGTCGAATGGTGAATTGAGAGTTTATAAACAAAATTTTGGGCAGACTTTACCAAGTCGTGCCACTTGGTGTAACGGTCGGAGGGTAAGCTTGGAGGGCGGAGGTCCTGGGGTCAAACCCGTGGGCCTCCCCAATTATAATTGTTTTGGCATTTAATTAATTTTTGGGTGTGTTTTGTTATTTTAAATTGGCATGATTTTGAATGGTGCGGTTGGTATGTATCACTACCATTGATTGTGGTGGTTGTTGAGTATTGGGGGATGGAATTGTTGTTCTTTTTATTGGTGGTTTTGGTTTGTGTTACGTAGAGTCGTGGCAATGGGCGAGCTGACCAACCGGTCAATGTGGGTTTGAGCCTTGCTCACTATGTGTTTGGTGGTCGTTGTTGTAATGACCGTGGGTTGTGGTCGGGGTCCCACATCAATTGCGGGCCCTGGCCAATTTATTAATAATATATATTACCGCTTGTAAGCAGGGTGGCGGGGGTGGCAGCCCACCACCCCATTTTTTAATATTTTTTTTGTTTGTAAGACCATATTAGCCAAAAAAGATTGACCGATTTTTGGGGGTCATCGGAAAAATTAATGGGACGACAAATTTGCCCATTCTGGTGGTCAGATTTTGTGCAACGATACTTTTCCAAATTGTTTCCTCATTAGTGACTTCCACTTGACCTAATTTGACTAAAACTTTGACCGTGAATATCTTGAGCATACAAACTCATATTTGAGTGTCATTCATGTCGCTAGAATCAAGACACTGAGAACTACGATATGGTCCTAGTTTCACTTCAATCTGAGGACTTTTATTTTTGTGCTATTCTAAGCCACTTCTAAATTCTAAGCATTTCTGGAGCTACTTAGATCACTCCTCCAAACTAAGGAGACTTTGTTTCTCCAAAAGAATGAACATAATCTACAATTGATGTGTTACATTGTCTTCAACAAGTGTCCTGACAGGTCACAGTTCATTGTCTTTCACCCTTGTTCTTTGAAGCCCTAAATGATGAACCGATACTTGCATCCTCTACAAACCTATAATACAATATTTGCAAACTATATGCTCAATTACATGACCAATCATGACCCAAGAATCCCCATATATTCTAAGAGTTTATAACACACACTTTGCAGTCAAGTTTACATCATAATAGAAACCTATACCCCGACTATTAATAAAAGGCCAAAACTTCATCGTTTCTTTAATAAGCGATGGAAAACACATCATCACTTTTTACAATTATATTGCAACTCATGATTTACAAAGGGCGACCATGACAAGCTACCATATCTAGTAAAACCATCTCTTACTTAACAAAGTGAACCACTAGGAATGTGGCAGAATCTCTTGTTGAGCATCTTCGCCAGCTGGTTCCTGCACGGGTGCTTTTTCCCTAGGACACTGCTTTGGATGGAGCCTCCGATATGTGTCTTTTTTATTTCCACCTTTGTTGCAATGATTGCAAAAATCATTCTTCCTCCATATCTGCTTAACCTTCTTCCTTCCTTGATGTGGAGAAGGCCTTTCATGCATTGTCCTCTTTCTTGTTGCCATTCTCTTCCAACACTCGACAACCACATGCTTTTGTAAACCACAAAAAATCTCTTGACTGTCTTTAGTGAAATCATGGTGATGAGAGCTTGCCTCATCTTTCTCTACAATGTGAACTTTCATGGGATAATTTTGATGTTTTCCAACATCCTGTTTCTTCGATAGCTTTGATAATAGCTTATGCTACCTTTGAGAACTCTCCTTCAGTGTATGCCATCTTGGTAAGGAGTCTCAGGTTGGTTCTTGAAATGAGTGCCTCAAGGCTTCTAACAGAAATAATTTCATGTGAAAATGAAATTGAAGAATGATCAACATTGTTTACCTCAGTTAATTTTGAAATAGGTGACAATGTATTTTCTAAGCCTTCATTGCACTTCAACTTTTCCAAGGCCTCTTTTGTGGCTCGTAACTAAAGTTGAAATCTATGCTTCTCCTCTTTTTCTTCTTGTAGAAGTCTCCTCAATTCAACATTCTCTTCTTGAAGGCTCTTATTGATCTCCTCATTTGAATGATGAGAAGACGATGAAGAAGAAGAATTTTCACTCGAGGGGTAGATGGAGCATCATCCTCTGCTCTTTATTTCTCTTGTTCCTCCCTTGTCATCTTCTCCTCTTAATCTGCATACACTACATCTACCATTTTTGACATCCTATAGAAGGCCTCGTAGAGATCTCTATCATCCTCCATTTACTTTCTAGCTGTACTCTTAATCATTCACTCTCGCAATTCAGATTATCAAGAAGACTTCTCTGATACCAAACTTGATCCAAGTACTCTTAGCTACTAGAATTAACCGATATATTTTACTTTTGTGATGTTAGTAAAATTGCATGTAAAATAGTATGAAAAACCGCTTGTGGATATTTTAAGGAAGGTGAAACATAATGACAGGCATCAAATTAAAGAACACAAACACATTGATAACAAAGTTCACCTAGTGTGGGTTATGTCTTCGTGCTCAGTGTCATGAGTGGGGAGGTCACTGATGAACCCCAAATTTGGTAACTTGTTGGGCTCATTTGGCCTAATTATCCTTGTTCAGTCCTTGTTCAATCCTTCATTTTTCATAGCTTATGCATTATTTTTGAGTATTTTTATGTCATTTGTACGAATAAGGGTAGTCACTCTTCCTAGGTGGCTAACACGTGCTCATTTCAGGTTTTTTGACACATGTTGGAGCAAAACTGAGCAATCATGGGCTAGAAGACAGCCAAGCTTGAGGTGAGGATTCGTAGGGGGGTTGTCTATGACATTAAATAGGCCTTCCTCGGGATCTTCACCCCCAACTCCGAGCTCCAAAGGCCACCAAAACCAGATCTAGAAGGCAGCCAAGCAGATTTTGGAAGGGACTGTCTACCCACAGTTTGGACAGCCAAGTCCCATAGATTTAGGAGGCTAGCTAGGGCCCTCATGGTGTATAAATGTTAAGGCCTCAGCCTTCGTAAGGGAATTTTGAAAAAATTGCATATTTTGCACTACAGTGCTGTTAGCTTTAGCTTGTTCTCTTGTAGCCATTTTGGCATAACTCTTGACTTATGACTATTTTTTGATAATGAGAAGCAGTCTGACTTTATATCAACTCTGAGTTTTCTATAGGAGCCATAGCTCTCAGGGTTGGGCCCAACCTGAGAACCTAGGGCTTCCTTTTTGTACTATTACCTTTCCTTTATGCATCGTTGTTTTCCTTTTATGCATTTGGAACGTATTTCTGTTAGGCAGATTTAGTTGTGTTGATTAAATAGGTCACTGTTTATGAATAGAATTTCTTCAAATGTTTAAAATAGATTGGTAGGATAATAATAGGAAAAAATCTCCAAGAAAAGGGTCAACAACACTTTTGGTTTCACCTCATCCTTATTGGATCAGGGGCTGGAATTGAAGTAACCATGCTGTCCCAACAAAAACACTAGTTTGCTTGGCCATGCAATCCTTAGTATACTGTTTTCATTTGCAGAAGTTAGTTATGGGTTCATATCTCTAAAATGTTTCATTGCATAGTTGATATACATGGTTCTCTTTCAAATAAAGCTATTGTTCATTTATTTTACTGACAGTTAGATTAGATTAGCTAGAACTTTGAGTATTTGCAAGACCTTGTTGATCTAGTTGAATGTACACCGTGCAGGGCATCCCTACCACTCTTTCATCCACCTAAGCTTCATCAGAGCCATTTGTTCCATCTCCTAGCTAGGTTCCTCATCTCACATCTGTCCTTTTGCCCACGTAACCCTACCTTTTTGTGCAATCATTGGTTCAGCCTTCTTTGAGCTAAGTCAGCCTTCTACACCTTCTTACCTCTCCATCCAGCAGTCCCTGGGTCACTCCAGGCCCCTATCCTACCTCCCTATCCATTCATGCATCTTCCCTCACTCATCCATCCCCTAAATACCAATTTTTAAACATCCTGTAGAAATTCCTGAACATCCTGTAGAACCCCTGCAGACTTCCTGTAGAAGCTCACAAATGAGGTTTCTTAATAGCCAAACTTTGTGAAACTCTCTGGAAGGGTGTTAGGGAATCCTTAGACCCTCTCTGAACCTTCCCAACCTTTTCCAAGCATATCTCCTCCTTGATCCACCCCTGCACAGTAAAGAACAGTGAAAGCATATGCCTGACGAAACTGACAACTTAATCAAAAATACAAAAATATGTTTTCTTAGGACAGATGTAGTCTAGACACATGTATTTCACCTTCATAGAAGTAATGGCATCCCTTTCAGTAGTTTGCATTCTCATCTTTGCACCAGTAGGACTAGCTGGTAGAATTAGGGTTTGCTAGGGTTTGCGCTTTCCTTCAGTTTTCCAATCTCTTTTTCGCAAATAGATTAGCTTTCTTCGAGTTAGCTTTCATCCATTTCTTCTAAGTGCTCATAGAAGTTGGCTTAAGCTCCAAGCGGACTTGTGCCAGCTAACCAAGTCACAACTGCGACAAGAGCTAGTACTTGCGCATACAGCACCATCGCTTCCAAGTTTGTTACGAACTATCGGGTTGATAAAAGTAAAGAAGGGAGTCCCAAGAGTTGCAGCATTATTGTTGCAATACTGGAGCCCACCATCTTTTTGGTGCCATTGCTGGGGAAGTGTCAGAGTATGGTGATTGTTGCTTTTCTATATTTTCTCCTACAACCTTCTGCTAAGTAGTTTATTTCATTTCCATTCTGCAATTTCATTTTTGCAAAAGTAGAGTAGACATTTCCTGCTTTCATAGATTAGCCTTTCAATTCTGCAAGTGTAGCTTAGTATTTCAACTTCGCAATTTCAATTCTGCAAGCGTAGCTTAGCATCTCAATTCCGCAATTTCAATTCTACAAAGTAGGTTAGTCCTTTCCTGCTTTCATTTCAATTCCGCATTTTCATTTCAGTAAGATATTTAGTTGCAGTTCAATCTATTTTAGTTTTGCAGGTACCAGCAGAGAAAAAAACAAAAGCAATCAAAAGTCTTTCCATTTCATGCCTCGTAGGAACAGAGATAAAACCATAAAATTCTTACCCAACACCCCCACCACATCACTGAGTCAACCTTCTCTCTTCTCTGGTGACAGTGAACCAGAAGAACCTATAGGTGAACCTCCTGAGATATACGAAGATCCTATAACAGAAGAAGAGTTAGAGAACACTCCATCTGAAGCCATGGCTGACAACCGAAGCAGTAGAAGAGAAGATGAGAGAATAGAAGGTGCCTTTCCTATCCAAGAGACCAATGGAGACATGAAAATGAAAAATATAAGTCCCTCCGCTTTACCTCACTTCCATGTATTGACTACTGAAGACCCTGATACCTTCCTGTTTGAGTTTGTTGTCCTTTGTCAAACTTATGACTATGCTGAGGATGAGCAAAAGTTGAAACTCTTTCCCTCTACCCTCAAGGACGCAGCATTACGCTGGTTCATGGGGTTACCTGGAAACAGTATCACCACTTGGGCTCAGATGCAGCAAGCTTTTAATGCCAAATACCGGGACTACTGTAGGTCCAAGGAAACCAAGGGAGAAATCTTTCGGATGACCATGGGAAGCGATGAGTCTTTAGAAGATTACGAGGAATAATTCCAACTCAGTTATAAACGGGCTAGGTGCACACTTGACCCGGAATCTCCGAAGCTGGTTCTGCTCCGAGGAGTTCTTGAAGACCTTCTGGACACCCTTAACTTGCTGGCTGGAGGAGACATCTACCAACTACCTTATGAGGACATAAAGACCGTGTTTAGAAACCATTCTAGGGCGGCCCGGAAGAGAGGTAGGGGGAATCATCTTTCAGCTAGTACCACTTTCTCCAAGCATGAGTTTGCTAACCAGATGGAAGACCTCAAGAGTGAGATGAGACAGATTATTTCCACGCAACTTGATACCTTCCGAATTCAACAAAATAAAGAGGAAGCTGAGAGGGCTTTGGCCATTTTTTGTCCTAGATGCACGAGGAAGCATCCCAAGAATGAATGCTCATTGCACTCAGTAGAGGTATGTTTCATTTGTGAGGAAGACCACCCCACCAACCAATGTCCTACCTTGCCTGGATTTAAAGCCATGTACCTAGGGACTGAGGTGGCTACTCAACCTCTCTACTTCCTCAACCAAAGGAGGCCACATGGACCCAGACCTTACCAGCATGGGATGCAAGGGACATCCCAAGCTTATTATAACCCCAACCAATCCGCTCATATACCTTCTTGGGGCCCCCCTACTCATCCTTCCTGGTCCGCACCTCCTCCGTGGTCTTATCCATCTCCATACCATACTCAACCTCCTCCTCATTCGTTTCACTCACATGCCCAGCCACAACCTCAGTGGAATGCACCTCAACCGAGGTGGAGGCCCCAGTACAACACTCCTCCCGCCATTTTGCCTCCACCACTGGCTCAACCACAACCATTACCTCCTGCTCCTCCAAGACAACCCCAGATGCCTGCTCAACCGAACCCGAACTCCAACAATAGACAGGCCCAGTAGGTATATACTAGGGAGACAACATGCCCTACCTATGCTGTGGAGATCCAGGAGATCAACCTGCGATCTGGGAAGGTCCTTCCAGAGCGCCAGCCTCCTCCCCTAGAGGAGGAGGAAGAGAAATAGGAAAGTGAACCCCAAGCCATTCCACCCTTTCCTGAGCGACTCACAGTAACCACACAACCCAATCCAGAAGAGACTGAGCTTCTGGGAGAACTCAAGCAGTTGTGTGTGAAAATACCACTTCTCCAGGCCATAAAAGATGTACCGATATACAAAAAATTGATTAAGGAGAAGTGTTTCAGGCACCCAGGCAGGCGAAAGAGAGATGCCTCAACTATCAATGTCATAGGACAACTGTCCGATCTTATGTTGGGACAAGTAATCTGTCCAAAGTATTTGGACCCTGGGAGTCTTGTAGTTGATGTTCACATCAATGGCACCATCATACCCCACACCTTGATTGATCTAGGGGCTGCCATTAATGTGATGACCAGGGACACCATGCTTAAGCTCAACCTTTAGAGTTCCTTAAGGAAGACCTCAACAATTGACAGACTGCTCCACCGTGACTCCCAAAGGGATTGTGGAAGATGTCTTGGTCTCTGTTGACTCTTGGGAGTACCCTGCGGACTTCTTGGTCCTTCAGCCGAAGGCAAAACTCACTGGGTATCCCCTCATTTTGGGAAGGCCTTGGCTAGCTACTTCGGATGCTTACATCAGTTGTCGAGCAGCAAGCATGACCATCAAAAATGGGCCTATGTCCAAGTAGCTGGTCCTATACCCTCCTGCCCAACCTCTGCTAGAACAGGACTTACCCCTCTGGCTGGAAGAAGGAGATGAGGATGAGGTCTACTCTGCACCATTATGCACAGTGGAGGCCACCAAGGGAGGTCCTCAAACCGAGGATGATTTGATTGAGAACTTAATCCAAAATCCTCCCCCCGGTGCACTATCCTAGGAAGAGTTGGTGGAAGATACCCAAGCCAGTGCTTTAGTGGACCTATGTGTGACTGATCCGACCACTCCCAGAGTTAAGAATGTGGAGTTTGGCCCTGAAAGAACTTTAAAGATCAGCTCCTCTCTCTCTCCCTCTCAGGAAAAGGAGCTATGTAGTCTCTTGACCTGCCATTTGGAGGCTTTTGCTTGGAGCTACAAGGAAATGAAAGGAATCCATTCCTCAGTCTGTACCCATCATATTTACATTAAAGAGGATTGTAAACCAGTCAGGCAACCTCAGAGGAGAATGAATTCAGCCCTTAAGGACATTGTTAAAGAAGAAGTGCAAAAATTGTTGAATGCAGGATTCATCTACCCCATCTCGGACAGCGAATGGTTTTCCCCTCTGGTGTTGGTACCCAGGAAAAATGGGAAATGGAGAATCTATGTGGACTACAGAGAACTGAACAAAGCCACCAAGAAAGACCACTTCCCTTTGCCTTTCATCGATCAAGTGTTGGATTGACTGGCAGGAAAGAAGTTTTTCTCTTTCCTAGATGGGTTCAGCGGGTATAATCAGATCCAAATAAGCCCGGAGGACCAATATAAGACCACCTTCACTTGTCCATGGGGTACCTTTGCCTACCGAGTCCTTCCCTTTGGGCTATGCAATGCCCCTGCCACTTTCCAGAGAGCCATACTGAGCATCTTTGCCGCGCTGGTTCATGATTCGGTGAAAATCTATATGGATGACTTTACTCCTTACGGGTCTAGCTTCCAAGAAGCCTTGTCCAACCTGGGAAAAGTTTTAAGCAAGTGCATTGAGATGAACCTTTCCCTCAGCCCCAAAAAATGTGAATTCCTGATGACTGAAGGGACTGTGTTAGGTCATACCATTTCTCGCCAAGGATTACAGGTGGATCCTAATAAAATT
>APFE031329942.1:112671-156282 GCA_000404065.3 Pinus taeda | reverse complement strand
CTCTATGACTTGAAGCAAAACACCCTGGGCATAGTATGAGAGGCTTGATAGCTGTTTGATGAAGCTGAGATTCACTAGGAGTGAAACCGATCCAAACCATTACCTGAAGGTTGTGGATGATAAACCTCTCATACCGGCACCTTATGCGGACAAACTATTTCTGACAAGTGCAGACCCTCCAATTTGCAGAAGTAAGAGGGTGTTGGATTCCAAACATATGTTTTACAGTCAACATGGTGAGCTCATATTTGGTTGAGCCTCATTAGATTGGTGCCAAGAATCTTCTGAGATATCTTCGGGTCACAATCTCTCATGGATTGAGATACACTGCCGAAAATATGAAAATCGCATGATTATTCGAATGTTGACTAGGCAGGAAGTGTGGAGGATCACTAGAGCACTTCTCAGTGTTGGTTCTCTTTGGATTCTGCTTCGATATCATGGGTGAGCAAGAAGCAGAAGTCGGTTGTTAAAGTACTACCGAGACCGGATACATAACTACGAGTATGACCTCGTATGAAGTTGCCTGGTTGTGGAAACTCTTCAGTGAGTACACATGATGAATACCACTGTGATTCTCTGTGACAACCAGAGGTGGAATTTGATTATTGAGGAATCCCATATTCAATGATTGCTCCAGCAGATAGACATCAGATACTACCTTATCTGGGATATGGTAAGTCGATGAGCAAGGAGGCTCCATCGCATTGAGATGATGTACAGGTCGCTACACTTTGTCAGAGCCTCGGGGGAAGATCAAATTTTTTATTTTCCCGAACGACTTGGAGTCGTCGAGAGACCCTTGCAAAAGGGTCCTACATGTTGTATACATTGAGCTCTGGGAGCTTTGGGGGCTTGCGGTTCTTACTGGAGCAACATATGACCACAAGGTGACTCACCCTCCCCTGGTGTTGCGCACTGGGACAGGATGATTCGCTCTCCTGTGTAGCAGGGTGATTAGTTCTCCTGTGAGGTCTGGATGATGTGTTCTCCATGACGTTTGTGTAGCAAGATGATTAGTTCTCCTGTCGAGGCATCCTACCCATGCAGTCTGGGACTCAGGGGAAGTACCTCTCATCTAATCAATGAGCAGGGAAATGAGGATAGGGACCATAGTAGTACCGATGGACGCATCGCTGTATCTACCGTACTCCCTATGCTAGGATGACCTTCATTGATCTGGGATCAATGATACTGGTCTGGGAACAGTGGTAGGAGTTGTACCCACTATGACGCTAACTTTAGGTTGGTTGAGACTAGTCTGGGACCAGTGGTACATACTCTGAGACTGACTTCGGGTTAGTGGAGGACTGGTCTGGGACCAGTGTTAGGAGTTGTACCCACTATGACACTGACTTCGGGTTGGTTGAGACTGGTCTGGGACCAGTGGTACATACTCTGAGACTGACTTTGGGTCAGTGGAGGACTGGTCTGGCACCAGTAGTAGGAGTGGTACCCACTATGATGCTGACTTTGGGTCGGTTGAGACTGGTCTAGGACCAGTGGTATGCACTTTGAGACTGACTTTGGGTCAGTAGAGAATGGTATGAGACATTCTCGATCAATTCTTCTTCTTCATGGTTCAGCAGAGCAGAGATAACAGAGTCGAGCAGAGCTGAGTAGAGCCAACAGAGCTGAGTAGAGCCAGCAGAGCTGAGCAGAACAGAGCAGAGCCAACAGAGTTGAGCAAAGCTGAGAAAAGAAGTGTAGGGCACTGATGGTAGAGACAGTATAGTCGGACATATGGATCAGTGGATTGAGTTCTCCCTAGTTGAGAGGGAGTGTTAAAATTGGCAACTAGGGCCAAACTCCATATGGGTCAGCTTATTTATTGTAGCTGATATTTTTATTGGATCCCTCTCATCGAGAGGTGTAGGATTGATCTAAAGATCATTCGATTCCGACAAGTATTTATGGAGATATGAATTTATTTTGATTATGGAATTATTATCAAGCCGACCAACAACTTGAGTAGGCTCAGAGCCCCAACAGACATGCCTATTCATCATCTACGTTTTAGTATAAATAGGTGAGGACTTGAAGTCATTTGAAGACACTCCTGATGTAATCTCCTCTCCATGTCTTGGGTTTTTGGAGAAGGAGAGATACTTTAGAATATGCTGGAATAAGTGTATGATGCCATAGCCGTAGTTCAGATGTACCCTAGCTGCAGTCAAGGGAAGGCTCCTATTCACTGTCCAAAAGAGCTCCAATACATAGTCATGAGATGCCCTAACTTGTTGTTAAGTGATGCCCTAATATTGCTGTCTATGAAGCGTTATACGTTAACTAAAGAAGCTCATATATGCAGGCCCTAACTACGCAGGTCATAAAGGGTAGCCACAGTCATAAAGGGTAGCTGCAATAGAGAGAGAAAGTATGAGATAGAGTCGTCGGCATACATGATAGCCGCAGTGGTAAAGTAGTGAGTTAAGAAAGAACTACAGGCATAGAAACACAATTATGTTCATGTGATACCTAGATACGTTGTTCACACAGTCATAACTGCAGTCATGAAGTGAAGCTGAAGCACAGTTGGCCACAGTGACAAAGAAGAGGAACGGAGTCCTGTAATGGAGTCACCTAGCCGCAGTAAGGGAAGAACCTTTCTGCGCAGATAGACATTGATACAGTGTCAAAGGAACTCCACACACAGTCATGGAAACTCATGCAGACCATATACGCAACAATGGGGCAAACACACAGCTACGTGATGCCCTTATCCATTGACAATGGAGCAAATGCATAGCTACATGAAGACCCTAATCCGTTGTCAATAGAGACATATATATGCAGTTATGAAACCATATACACAGTCATGAGAACAACGTTGTCATGATGGAGAAACCATATACGTTGTCAAGATATATGCAGCTAGAACGCATCTTACATTTTGGGCCAAAGCATTTAAATGAAATTGTCATTATACTAATTGAAGCATGTTGACAGCGTGAGATGGACGACATGTAAACCTTTTAGTATTGTAGGTGACAACATGGCATATAAGGCAGCGTTAAGGCTTGAAGGGTTGTTAGCAAGGCTGGAAGTTACAGTCATAAAAGGCAGCATCATAGTGTGTAGATCATCGGCAGTATGATGTAGATCATGAGAAGCATGATGTATGGGCAACATAGTGTGTAGATCATGGGCAGCATGATGTAGATCATGAGCAACATGATGTATGGGCAACATAGTGTGTAGATCATGGGCAGCATGATGTAGATCATGAGCAGCATAGTGAGTAGATCATGGGCAACATAGTGATGAAAGCATAAGCAGCATGATGATGCATGATGCAGCATGATGGTACCTCATGGTAAGGTGTAGCAAATGGACAAGATGCAGCGCTATGATAGGTGAAGGAGTCACCTTAGAGAATCAGTTGAAGCAATATGTCTTCAACTGATCTCTGCAGATATCAAAAGTCAAAATGTTGACTTCTATTGTAAATGTACTATCTCTCTTTCTTTGCTGAACTTTGAAGAACATAAAAGAATAATTGGTCAAGGGTTTCCCCACATTGTGGGGTTTGTCTCTGGCTGGCGCCACATCTTGTGTCCTCTTGTCTTGGCTTGTCTTTTGCGATTTATATTTATGTTTTATCTGCAGTTTACTTTAATGTTGATGTGATTGCTAACTGTGAAAATTTAAATAAATTGCTTTAGCGTAGAACATACCTAAAATTAACAGTACCAAATCCCTATGAACCAATGATAGTTAAGCCAAATGATGGAGGTGGTATCAAGGGAATGATGAAAGATGTCATGTATGGAATGGTTATAGACACCTTCCAGTCCAAGTTTTCCATATAGTGCCCCTCTTATAACCCTAATGATCCAGGTGGATATTGATTGCCACCCGCCTATTCCACTTGGACCCCTAACACCATTTTCTATTAGTTTCCTATTTTTCAGCACAGTTTCCTATTTCGGTAGTTTTCTATTTTTGGTAGTTTTTCGTTCCTAAACTTCCAGAGTTCTTTTGAGGCCCTAAACGACATTTTTTTGGGAAATAGGAAAACATAAGTCTTCTACTCACATTATAGTTGAAAGTTGTTGTCCTTGGATAGACCTTTCTAATGGGATATCGTGCATGCCAAATAGAGATCATGTGCCAAAGTTACGGCCCCAGAAAGTTGATGTTCCAACTTCCAACTAATCCCACCAAGTCCCATACCTTTTGGCTCTTCATCTTCTAGGATTAGGTTTTTGGATGTTAGGGTTTCTCATTGTTTCTTCATGATAAAAAGACCTTCGAACCTCATTGTAACACAATCTAGAAGGCATGTAGCCCTCACATCTCTTCTCATAGATAAGCTACCATCGCTCAAGCTAGTTTGTTTTCTTTCTGCATGTAAATGGTTTCCAGCAGTTGCTATTATTAATTGAAGTTTTGTTTTGTTGTATCTCTATGTTTTGTTTAAATCTGTATTTCATTTCGTTCCTTCATAAATATGGATTAATGATATTAGAGCGATCTTCTCTTTATCTATTTTTCTATGTGTGTCCCCAACGAGGTTGAGGTATAAGGAGTTGGGACTTGCATTGGTTGAACCTTGGAATACCATCCTTGCTGACCATGATGACCTCCCATGGCGAAAGAAAGGAAAGACAAGGGAGCAGCATCAGGGTTGCGGGGGAGTGGTTCCCCCTACAAATCTCTCCCATGGTGTGCTCTGAGTGGGAGCAAATCGAAAGCGACCCAGGAGCACGCTCCCAAAATTCGCTCCCCTGTGGGAGCAAATTTCAGGAGCGCTCTCTGGTAAAAAAAAATCGCTCCTTGGATTTTTCACAATTTTTGTCACAAAGATGTTCCAAATGCAATTTTTTTCAAAGAAACAAGATTTTTTGAGTAGGGTAGCGTTATATTCAAGCTTATGTCCCTAGTATTGATATGCAATTCATGGTAATATTTAAGAATAACTAAAAGTGACATTCTCTTTATCTTTCATTTTCAATCCTTTTACTTAAATTTTTAACATTACCATGAAATGACTCAGGATGTTTGAGAGTGGTTTTGACCTCATTGGATTTCATATGGAGAAAGTAGAAATTAGATCTCACTCAAAATCCAGCAGACTTACAGTTTTTCAGGATTTCAGGATTGAGGGGATTGTATGTTTCCATTAGATTTTGTCATGTATTGGAGTATGGGACTCATATTTAATGAAGAGCACCAAGCCCTCTATGTACCTTGATGTTAGTGGCATTGGTTGTCGAACTCCTCTACCTTGACCCTATTAAAATGTACCCATCACTCAAACAAAATCTTGACTTGACATGCTACATTTTTTCTATCTTATGTTAATTGCTTAGAGAGTGATACTAATGAAAAAGATCCCAAGATAGGAAATGATTTTGATGATATGTAGCTATTTGTTGTAGCATGATTTTTTTGGATGCTAGAGGCCATCTAGAGCCTATTGGTTGATGTATTTTCGGTTTAGAGATGGATTGCACTTGATGTTATTTGGGTTATGTGCACCTTTACATGCTATATAAATGAGAACTTGTAACTTGCGAATGTGGTTGATGAAGATTATAACTTCTAGATGATTGTTGTTATATGGTTTAATCCATGTTTTTATGCTTTTTATATTTAATTCATCGTTCTACATGCTTTTGTTGACATATATGCATCAATATATATAAAAATATATATTATATAAAAAATTGTTTTTGTTTTGCTCCCAACCTGGGAGCTTTTGAAAATGTCACTCCCTGCTCCCGCTCCCAAGTAACCTTGAGCGGGATATCCTTTAAAATTGTTGCTTGAAGAGGCCTTTGAGCAACAAAGGAATGATATGATGGATAATTTTCTAAGATCCTTCGCGGGTATCAACAGGGGAAGCATCTTCATCCAGCAGTCACTTTGGAGGTGCCACCCCATTTAAGGTAGTTAACTTTGACATTCCTATATTTGAAGGCCAGATAGATGCAGATGCTCTAGATATATGGTTAAATCTGATGGAAGAATATTTTTCTGTCCATAATTTTTCCAATAGGGAAAAGATTACTTTTGCACTTCTCAAAGCCACCCCCCATGTGAAGGACTAGTGGGAAACTTACTGTGACCAGAGGGACGAGGAACCCTCACTACTTTCAGGTGGACCCTTTTGGAATTGTTTTTGAGATGCCATCAAAGAATAGTATTAACCTTTTGGTAGCTATGAAGGTAAGTACATAAAATGGACCACACTATGGAAAGAAAGGGACTAAGACGTACAGGAGTTCACGAATGTCTTTCATATGCTATGTGTGGAGTTGGGTATTAAGGATTCTGAGCGACATTTGGTTCTCAAGTACCATGGCTATATGCACATATACAACTAGGCAGAAATGGAGTTCCTAGAAATTTGTGAATCTAGAGCAGGGGAAAGACATCTCCAAACTTCAAAACAAAGGATAGAGACAAGGTGGAGTGTCCTAGGACAACCCATTGAGGCCACAAGAAAATAATATCACCATGAAGAGAAAGAACATAGGAAAGTGGTGTAAGTTCCACAAGAGCCCCACCCACAACATAAATAAGTGTCGTGCCAAGTAGTCATTGGTGGCCGAGCTAAAAGCTTCAGAGTAAGATGCATGTTCCGAATCTAAGCTAGAACCTGACAAGGAGAAACAGATTATTGATGCAGGACCCAGTACCACCGTTTCCACCACTAAGATCTAGAAGATTGAGCCCAAAGATCCATAGGAGGGGGAGCATCTTGTCCACTCAAAATGTGGGTGAAGGGTTCTCCGCTGCAGTTTATTGTCAACTGTGGCAGTGAAAAGAACCTCATCTTAGTAGAGGTTGTTAAGCTATTTGGCCTGTGTCGACCACAAGACACCCGTAGTCGTACATCCTCGGGTGGCTCCACTAGGGGCGAGATCTCTGCATCAACCAACATTGTTGCCTGCCCTACAACAAACATCAAGCCATTCATGGGTGAGGTATTGTGTGATGTTGCTCCCCTTGAAGTTTGTGATGCTTTATTAGGCCAAACATACTTGTGGAAGCATCATGTTGTATATGAGTCCACACCTCGTACTTTGGGAAAAAAGCTATACAAGATTATGGAGGTAGCCCCGTATACTACCATTCTTTGATCTCTACTAAGCAATGTAGTAAGATCATCATCCAGATCGAGAAATTTGTTTTATTTCTGATTTTCTCTCAAAGAAGGGGGAAGATCGTGGCCACATCCATGGCCCCAGAAAGGGTCCCTTTGCGCAGCAAAAGCAAATTGATAAGGTCGTGGAAGAGTATAGGGACATACTTCTCACCCACAGGGGTACTTGTGCACTGTCAGGTTAAGCATTCGATCGATTTGACTCCCAAATCACCTCTACCCAATGGGCCAATATACCACCACTTTACTTGTGGAAAATGAGGAAATCAAGCGGAAACTCAAGGTGTTGCCACAAAAAGGGCACATATGACTAAGTTCCTTATCTTGTGGGAGCCCAATTGTACTCATATAGAAAAAATATGGCACCTGGAGACTCTGCATTGATTATTGGGCATTGAATAAAATCACTATTAGGAATAGATACCCGATCCCACTAATTGATGACCTTATTGACTAGCTCAAGGGGGCCAAGTACTTCAGCAAGATTCATTTGAAGTTTGAATATCACCAAGTTTTAATAGACCCCATAGATGTATGGAAGACTACCTTCAAATCCAAGGAGGGCCTGTTTGAGTGGTTGGTCATGCCCTTCGGGTTGACAAATGCCCCTACAAATTTTATGAGGTTGATGGATGACATCTTGCGACCTTTCACCAACTCGTTTGTGGTTGTATATCTGGATGACATCCTCATCTTTAGCAAGAGTTGGGAAGAGCAATTGCAAGATATTCGACAAGTCTTTCAAACCCTGCAGTAGAAAAAACTATGTGCCAACTTGGAGAAATGCTCCTTTGGCATGAACCATGTCCAATATTTGGGGTACATAATTGATGAGCAAGGTGTGTATGTGGGTCTTGCTAAGATCCAAGTCATTCGGGATTAGAAAGCTTCGACAACTCTAATAGAGCTTCGCAACTTTTTGGGCCTTACCAATTTCTATCGAAGATTCATGTTGGGGTTCTCTCATATCACTTGTCCTTCGAGTTAGGTTACTAAGGGTGGAGCGAAAGCAAAGTCTTTTTGGTTCGATTCACAACAGAAGCCATTTGTTGAGCTGAAACACTGCCTTTTCTTTGTGCCAATACTCACATTGCCAGACCTGCAACAACAATTTGAAATTGAGACAGATGCCTCCGACTATGTTATTGGTCTAATTCTCACCCAGTAAGGGCATCGAGTGGGCTATCACAGTGAGACACTCTCTGATACTATTCAGAAATACCCCACCTACGACAAGGAGATGTATTCCATCATGCAGGTTTGCCGACACTGGAAACATTATATTATAGCAAAGGAGACGATCATCCACATAGATCACCGACCTATCCAGTTTACGCAGAAAAGGGAAGTTGTAGAATGATTGCCATCAGAAATGGTCCACATATATGCAACACTTCCTTTTAAACATTAAATACAAGAAGGGAAACACCAATAAAATTGCAGATTGCCTCAGTTGGCCCATTGTTGTGGCATTGACCACTGTCCTCAACTCTTGTGGGAACGAGACTTCTGAATGGATGCAACTATACAAAAATGATCCTGAATTCACCACCACATACCAGATGCTAATGGATGGAAAGCAAGTACCAAATATTCACCTCCAAGATGCACTGCTATGCTACCTAGGGCACCTTTGTGTTACTTCAAGTGAGTGTGCTAAGTTGATTTGGGAGGCACACAACAGTCTGGTTGCAGGACACTTTGGCTTGAAGAAAATAGTGTTAATATTGCAAAAGTATTTTTATTGGAAAAAACTCCAACAGGATGTTGGAAAATATATCAAATCCTACATTGTCTATGCAATCGCCATGCCAACCATTAATAAACAATGCATGTACACTCTGCCTAATCCTAGCCAGCCTTGGGAATCCATCTCCATGGGCTATATGTTTGGCCTTCTTTCTACCAAGCATGGTAATTACTATGTATTTGTGGTCGTTGATAGATTTTCTAAGATGGATATATTGGATGCCTACAAGAAGAGTATCGCAATAGAAGACATTGCTAAAATCTTCTTCGAATGAGTGTGGGTACATTTTGGGATCCTGCATACCATTATATCATATCTGGATAGCAAGTTCATGAGCACATTCTGGTTAAGCCTCTGGTCATTGTTGGAATCTAAGCTCACCAAGTCATTCCATCCCCGGACTGATGGGAAGACTAGTGTTACACAATCCTTTCACCCCCCTAAGGACCCAAGGTTGGAATTGTGTCCTATACAGATCCTTGGGAGATCCTCTGGTGAGATCGCAATTCTGCTATTTTGAGGCAATTCCCGGAAATTCAGAACTATGCTGGCTTGATCTCTGGTTTCATAAAAGGATATGTCGTGGATCCGTGGAGGTTTAGAAACGAATCCGCGTGGATTGCGAGCGGGTTTGTAGGAAGACACATGGTTCCGTGTGGGCTCGATTTCAATTTTTTTTTTTTTATTGTTTACTTATGTTGGGTTGGGGCTTCCTAAACAATCCCAAGGTGCTCCCTTGATGCTTCTTAGATGCTTCCTATATGCTCCCTTATGGTAATGTTTAATTCTTAAAGTAAAAGTCACATTCACTTTTACTTAAATTTTTAACATTACCATGAAATGACTTGGGATGTTTTAGAGTGGTTCTAGCCTCATCAGACTTCATATGGAGAATATATAATTTCATATCCTATTCAAAATTTAGCACACTTAATAGTTTTCAGGAATTCAAGATCAATGGGACTGTGGCATGCATTTAATCAAGAGCACCAAGCCCTATATGTATCCTAGTGTTGGTGGTGTTAATTGTTAAACTCCTTTCTCATGGCCTTACCAAAAAATTACCTTTCAATCAAATCAAAATCATTGATCAAGCATGTTAATCTTTTTCTACCATTGTTTAAGGCTTGGATTAGGTAGTTTGATTAAAATTGGGCAATGTTGACTAATATCCCTAGACAATTGAGGTAGAGGCAAAGACTAGACAGGAGGAGAAGAATTAAGATTCTAGATGTTTGATGTTCAAATAATTAGTCATTGATGTATAATGGATGCCATAACTATCTTGATCTATGTAGAAATATGGATGTTTTCATATCTTCCACAACTAATTTGATATTTTGGATGTTTTTTTAATATAAAAGAAAAAAAAAATATAATATGTATCTATGTTGTACGAAACTTCTAAGAACCCGACATTTCGAGATGTACTCGTACCCAAAACTTCGAAACTCGACCAAAACTTGACTGAAACTCTACCATTATGTAATCATCTATGAGAGTTAATATAGACTTGGTTTTCCTTCTAAATTGTCATCTATGGGTCTTATTCCCTTTTTTCTTGCAAGATAATGTGTTATTCACTTATTTGTAATTTTTTCTTATATATATAAACATATATGATGTTTTAGCCGGCGTTTTGACTGACATTTCCATTTTTGGGAGGTGGCGTTTCTAAACGTATCCATTTTAGAAACTCTGAAACATTTCAGCGCTTGGTGCAACTTAGATATGTATATGGTAGATGCTTTCGAGATGCTTCACTTCCTAAATTTTTGGAAAATGACACTTCCAGTGCTTTGCTTCCAAAAAACGTCCCTGCTTCATGCAACATTGGACCAGACAGAGGTCGTCAACAAGATGATAATTCACATACTATTATCCATGTACAACTCCAAGCATCCACGAACATGGATGAGAGTGTTCCCTATGTGCAACACAACTATAATAGAGCTCTCCATAGCTCGACTGGTCACAACCCTTTTCAGGTGGGTTTGGGATTTCAACCATTGTGCCCCATTGATGTTGCAACGCCTTTTACAACTACGTAAGAAAAATTTTCACATGTTTATTGATGCATTCAGCACACCCGATAGTAGGTTCATGATATTCTCGATAAAGCCAATGTCAAGAACAAAAATGTCTTAATCAAGATAGGGTGCACATTAGCTTCAAGTGGGTGACAAGGTTTGGTTGCATTTGTAGAGGAACCCCTTTTTGAAGCCCATCGGAAGCTTCGACCACTCTGATACGATCCTTACACCATCCCCGATTGTGGGTGACAATGATTTTTAGCTAAGTATTCCTCCATTCCTTGGCCTGCACCCAGTATTCAATGTGGACCGCCTTTGGCCATACTTTCTACCATTGTTAGACACACCAGACATTGTTGAGCAATTGACACCAACAGAGCATAACCTAGATTGCATTGAACAAGCCATGACTAATTAGATCATGGACACACAAATTAAGAACACTCTCCAACAAAGGATTGAACTATATCGAGTTGTCAAAGCCAACCAACTCCCACACCAAGGCAAGTGGCTCACCAGGGACCAACTTCAACAAAAGTTTCCTGACCTCATGGAGGCACTCAACACAATGGGGACTGTTGCCACACAATCTAGCAGGGGTCCCAGGAGGGATACCTAATAGACGACTACTTGACCAAATGAAAACAATGGGAGAAAGACCCATTGTAACCTCAGTAAGTTTCCCCTTCTCTTTACAGACTTTCACTGATGGTATTAGGGAAATCACCAATGATGATATGATTAATGACAAGGTATGATGTGATTTCCAAGACCCATTGAAAGAAGAGGCTCAAAATAAGGGTTCAATGCTTCAAGAGAAGCTAATGGCTCTCTAAGAAAGACCTATGAGGAAGAGACCTAGACCTAGGGTTAATGATATTCAATAATGAGAAGGATGCCTAAGGTCAAGGCTCCAAAGACGATAAGGATCTCTCAAGAAGCTTTGTAAGATGATTATATGCCTTTATATAAGCTTTTGCTATTCTTGAGAAGGACCTAGAATGGGACCACATGAGAAGTAGGAGACCTTCCAAGGAGCTCACTAGGTCAAGTTAGTGTAGAGAAAGGGTTTCAAATTATTTATTCCACTAAATACTATGTGCAATAACCCTCAAGAAGACCTCTCACCAAGACGTTCCAGATGATTTTCAGGAATGCAACTAGGGCTTTAGTTTTCTCACATTCCAACGATGGGAGCTACCTCAAATTTGGACAAGAGCTAGAGGAAACACCAATGCAATAGCCTATCCAAGTGGTTTTTGCAAGAGATCCTCTCTAATGCAATTCGTAGGAGGCCCTCATTGCCCATCTAGGGAAGGGACCAAAATTTTTTGAAAGGTGAAAAAGAGTAGAGAAATGACGGTGATCACCAAATTTGTTTGGATCAATTCCTTACCCTTGGGCTATGGAGTCTATGTGAATCGAAATTTGGTTAAAATTCGCCTTCAAGGAGGCTAAATTGCCATGCCCTAGCTATCCCTCTTTAACATTTACCCACCCAAGATCAATGAACTTTCATGGAACAAAAAAAAATTCTGATCCACTAGGAACATTCAACTACTTGCTATCAATGAGTAACATGCACAAATTTGCAATCTAACAACTTTTACAATGATATTCAATAATTAGGGCACAAAAAAAACTAGCTAGTTGCAAAATTTCCACGTTAAACATCATTACATGAAAAATATTCAACAAAGACACTTACAAGATAACAAGAGATATATCCAATCCAAGATCAGGATAGCTGCTCCAAGGAAGAGTAAGGTTTAGCTCCCAAAATATCGAACTGTATCAAAGAATCTGCAATAGACATCCAAGAAGAAGTGTGGAATTCTCAAGAGGGAGAAATCTAAGTTTCATGATGATGTTTGATACAAATGAGGTTCTACTCTATTAATATGAGCCTCTAAGAGTTCAAATTAGCCTAAGATGCCCCTAAACATATTTTAATGTGCAAAATAACATCACTTTGGTGACAAGCCCAACAAATAGCTCATAAAGTGTAAGATAGCTATCCAAATGAAGCTAAAATGATGTAGCAATGGTGTAGGAGGGTCGTTGGAAGGCCTAATCAAGTCCTCAAGTGCCATGACGAAGAAGAGGGTTCGATGAATGATGGTCAAAGGGGGTGGCAACTTTATCTCCAAGCAAAACATCAGGTGGTGTTCCAAAGTTGCTTTGGGGCACAAGTAGTAGTCTCATGGGTCTCCTAGTGTAAGATAAACCTAGAGACTTCTCCAAATGAGAGCACAAAAGATGTTTCTTTCCTTCCCATGTCTCAAGATTGAGACAAACCTCCTCTAGGCCTCAAATCAACGACCAAACCCTATATGAGTGATATCAACATATCTGGGTATATGAATGTGGGATGGAACAATTATGGTATATGAGTTACCTCGTCCTTTGTTTTTCCACCCTTCTTCATTTTCCTTTTGCCTTTTATTTTTCTTTTATTTAATTTCTCAGGGCTCTAGTAGATGAGACCATAATGTATATGATGTAGTAGTGATTACCCCCTTAAGGTGGGGTATTTCATCACTAACCAGGGTTTGGGGCATACACGGGTTCCTCAATGATCCAAGGGGCACTCGTAGGGGCCCTAGGAACTAGGGTGATGGCCATAATGATAACAGTTAGAGCTCATATTTGTCTTTTACCTACTTGCTAAATTTTATTTCCCTTGCCATCTTTTGCATTTTGTTATACATTTCCTATTGTATGTGGCCATATTATGCTTTTATTGTTTTTTTAGATGCATCAACCTTTGGGGCATCGTCCTAGGCCCGAACTAAACAAGGGAAAGTATCAGAGCCTTGTGTACCTAGTGGTTATGTGGACCCAAAGAGGGAAGATGATGAAATAGGGCATGTAATGTGTAGAGCAGAGTGAAAAATGTGGAACAGGAAAATGAGACCACACTACCAAAATCAGGGTTTCCAAAGTAGTGTACATCCTAAAGTTGTAAGCTAGTAGGGGAGATCCCATGAGATTAGGGCTGAATATTAACCCCCCAGTTAAGGTAGAGGAGAAAGACTACAATTGAAACCATTCCTCCTTCCAAGTTACCCAATAATCCATACCCAAGTGTGCCCAAGAAAAAAGAGCATAAGTAGTTAACTGCATAATGAAAAGTCATACCTTTAAGAGGAGATGGCCTGCCTTTAAACATACGATCTCAACAAACGGCCGAGGAGAGATATGACTTGCTCAGGGTCTGGAGACATTTGGAACAACGTTGGCTACACTGGTGGTTGTTAAGGGGTTGCTAGCTATCGATCGAAGATAAATCTAGGAGAATATTTTTCCTATGGGATCACCCAAAGGTGGTGGGTATTAGGGACCATTGCTTCCTAATGGGAGGGTTGATCCAGGTGGATATTGGTGGCCACCCACCTATTCCACTTGGACCCCAACAATGTTTTCTATCAGTTTCTTGTTTCTCAGTACATTAGTTTTCTTCTATTTTTGGTAATTTTTAGGTTCTGAACTTCCAAAGCCATTTTGTGGCCCTAAACGACATTCATTTTTGGAAACGAGCAAATGAGAGTCTTAGAATCATGTTATTAGTCGAAAATTGTTGTCCTCGGTTATACCTATCTAATGAGAAATCACGCATGCCAAATGGAGATCGTATGCCAAAGCTACAACCCCAAGAAGTTGATGTTTGAACTAACCCCATCGAGGACCATACCTTTTGGTGTTTCATCTCCTATGGTTATGTTTCTGGTGTTTAGGGTTTCTAGATGTTTCTTCATGATAAAAATGCCTCCAAGCCTCATTGTAACACAGTTCAGAAGGCATTAGCCATCACCTCTGTTCTTAGAGATAAGTTACCATCGTCCGAACTAGTTTGTTTTCTTTCTGCATGTAAATCCCCCAGTTAAGGTAAGGGAACAAGACTACAGAAAAAATCCATACTCCTTCCAAGTTACCCAATAATCCATACCCAAGTGTGCCCACGAAATACAAGCATAAGCACCCAAATGCATAATGAAAATTCATATCTTCAAGATCATACGACGCACCTTCAATCATAAGATCTTGACATATGGGCAAGGAGACATATGATTGGCTTAGGGAGCAGAGACATCTAGCACAACATTGGCTACACTGGTTGTTGTTAAGGGGTTGTTGGATATCGGCTAAAGATAAATCTAGGAGAAAATGTTTCCTATGGGACCACCCACAGATGGTGGGTAATGTAAAAATTTCTAAATAGAAATCCTACTGCGGTGATTAATATTATTTCTTCTACTTATTATCCTAGAAATAAGTTATTCACAATATTCTTACGGCAAATATCGAAATTATTCTACTACAGCCTTCACAATTAAAACATTGCAAAAAATACACAAATACAATCACAATGACAGTTATTTTTGGACAAATGTCCCGGGAAAAACCGGTGCAACGGATGAGGTTTTTATTATTCTTCAGCAAATTCTCATGTACAAACTACAAGCAACAAAATAGGAATGAGAAATTTTAGAGATACTTCTTGACCAAATTCTACCCCAAGTGAAGCACTTCTACCTCTAGCTGCCTCTTTCTGCGTCACCCTGTTCCTGCTCTGCATCTTGCTGCCTTGCACTCTCTAAATGTGTTGATTCCCTCTCTTCCTTTCTCACCTGCAACTCTCCCTCTGATTCGATTTTCTCTTGCCGAACTTCGACTAGTGAGATAATCAATCTTACTCGAGTAACTGAGTATCTGCCTCTGGTGTATTCTCCAAGTGCCCATCAAGTCTCCTCTTTTAATCCTCTCGCTGATCAATCAACGATCTAGATCTAATCAATGGTTAGGATCATTTGACTTGATATCTGCCTTCTTCTAGAATTTCCACCCACAATTTAGATTTATACTCATTAATTATTTTAATTTAAGTTTAGACTTAGGGTCCCATTAAAAATAATTAATTATTTTCATAAAAAAAAATTATGGGTGGAATTTCCCAAAGCGCTTTCTGGGTATTGGAGAATGCATGTGTCTAAGCCATCCTGTAAATTTTGAGGCCTAGAGCACATCCGATGCTACCCCAAATCAACACTCCCTCTTAGAGAGGAATGTGCTCTAGCAATATACTGTTGTTGCATGCTGCTCTAACTTTGAAGCATCGTCCTCTACGCTACTGATGTCTGACATGGTGTCCACCAACTGTTGCGTTGTTGTTGTAACTGTACTACTACTAACACTGCCACTGTCAACACTGCATCCGTAATATAGCTCCCTCTGAATGTATGTATCTGTGTTGCTGCTGACACTTCCATTGCCAACTATACCTACACTACAAACTGCTGCTGCTACTAAAATGGATTTTCAACCATACCCATCTGCTCTCTGAACTAAGTGAACTTAACTCTTCCAAGAGCCTTTGTGAGTATATTGTCCACATGCTCTCCTATGGGAACATACTGTAGTTGTACTGCCCCACGCTAAACACAGTTTCTGATAAAGTGACAATGGATATCTATATTTTTCGACCTAAGTTGCAAGAAATGTGGGTTTAGGGTTTGTTTCTGTATGGAAACGAAATGAAAACAGGGAATCCCGTACGGTACGTCCGGAAACTCATTTCCGGCTGTACTGGCCCGTTTGTTGAGGAGGAAACATGGCCAGTACGGGCGGAAACGAGTTTCTGGGCCGTATGACAGAGTTTCCCCGAGAAAATTGACTTTTTATTATGTTTTTATTATTATTTTGTTTTCTATTTTTTTATTGGGCGACTAAAGTGGCTTCTAGTTGCTTCTAGATGCCTCTCTCAAGTGATAAAAGTGTCCTTCGCCTCATTATCTCATCACACAATTGAGCAAAGTCATTTCTCTTGGAGATTGGCGGTTTTAGCAAAGGAGAAGAGAGGAAGAGAGCAGTGGTTTCAGCTAGGGCATTTTAGTCTTTTGTCTCTATATTTCTTGCAGCCTTATAGTCTTTAATTGTACTTGCAACCTCATATATATAATAAAGGCTGATTTTGAGATTTGGATATATAATAAAGGTTGCTTTTGGATATTCCGATATTTTTATTTTCATTATGTGATCATTCATGAGTAAATTTGATGTAAATTAATCATAATGTTTAAATGTAATAAACTATAATGTATCATGTATGCTTTATGATTTCACATAACATTTCTTAAATTTCCTAAATTCAATATATATATATATATATATATATATATATATATATATATATATATTATTTAGACATTAACATTTCTATATAATATATACATATATATATATATTTGCGTTTCCCCCTTTCCAAAATTTGGGGTGGTCGCGTTTTGTACCTGTGCCCGTTTCGGAAACTTGTACTTGTTTCCCCGTTTCGTGCAACTTAGGTTTCGACTGATCATGAAATACTAGATTCTCAGAGAGTTCGATACAACTCTGATTATCGTAGTAAACCTTGGTCACTTCCATCCTTTTCCTCAATAAGCTCACAAGCAATTTTTTGAGCCATATGGCTTTGCACGTAGTTGTGTTGGCTGCCATATATTCTACTTCTGTTGAGCTCAATGCTACCTATTTCCGCTTCCTGTTGCACCAAGATATTATCCCTGATCCAACACTGAAACAATACCCTGAGGTACTTTTCAGGTCTACTGAATTACCTGTCCAATCAGCATCAGTCAACCCATTCAAATTGACATCCTCCTCCCGAGAGTACTTCAACCCATATCCGACTATTCCACGTACATACCTAAGAGTGTGTCTTGCTGCTGCCCAATGCACTCTTTTTGGTTCCACCATGAACTGACTAAGAGTTTTGAAAACAAAACAAATCTCTAGCCTAGTGTTGACCAGATACATAAGCGACGCAATGAGATTCTTGTACAAGGTGGGATCTACTCGTCTTCTGATGCATCTATTTTCTTCCAATTGGTGATCATGTGAGTAGCCATGGGTCGGCAATCCTGCATTCTAAATCTCTTCAGGATTTCTGTAGCGTACCTTGGAAGATATCCCCATTCTTCTGCCAAACTTCCAACCCCAGAAAATAATGCATCAATCCTAAGTCCTTCATGTCAAATTTGGCTTCAAAATTCTTCTTGCAATCCTAGATGAGCCTGGATGACCCATTTAGGAATTGGTCTTCTACATACAATAGCATAATAAGTGGCTTATTCTCTACCAACAAGTAGTAGAGATTGGGATCAACATCACTCTTGACAAATCCCAACTGCTGCAAGTAACTATCAATCCGACCATACCATGCTCTAGGTGCCTGCTTAAGCCCGTATAGGGCTTTCTTTAACCTGCAAACATAAGTTTTCTTCTCATGAGTTTTGAATCCTTCAGGATATTTTACATACACCTCCTCTTCTATCACTCTGTTCAAGAATGTTTTCTTGACATCCATCTAGTGAATCTCCCATCCCATTTGAGCTGCTAGGGATGTAACAGATCTGATAGAGGTGTATCGAGCAACTGGGGCGAAGGTCTCTTCATAGTCTATTCCTTCTTTCTGATCATACCCCTTTTCCATGAACCTTGCTTTGTACTTCTATATACTGTCGTCTGCAGCATACTTGATCTTGTAGATCCATCGTGATCCTACAACTGATCTATCTTCTGGTCTAGGTACTACTTCCTAGACATCATTCGTCATGATAGAGTTGTATTCTTTCACCATGACATCCACCCATACTTGGTGTTGAACTGCTTCCTCAAAGCTAGAGGGTTCTTCAACTTCAGAACTAATGCCTGGTATCTATCTGGTTGTCTATGCTGCCTCTTCTTGGCTCTAGGAGCTCCCAAAAACGCCTTTGTGTCCCTTAGTGTCTACTATACTTCTTTGCTAGTTCTACCACTTGTGGTTGGAGGCTCAACCAACTCCTCCTCTTGATCATGTCGTTTTTTCTGTTGAGAACCATCTGCATTTCCTCCTTCTGAGGAGATACTGGTGTTGGTCACTGTACTTGATCTAGGTGTGTGTCCTCCTGCCTATCCTCCTTGTTGCCCTTGCTGCCCTTGCTGCTCTTGGACTAACAGAACATCTCCTGACTGATCTTCTGTACGCATCTCATGAGATTTCCTGAAAGCTCTGTCCTCCATGAAATTTGCATCCTGTCTTACTACAATTTTTATGTTGCCAGGAATGTAGATTCTATATGCCTTTGAGGTCTCACTGTATCCTATAATATACCCCTTTTCTACAGTTTGATCCAATTTACTGCGCTTCTCTTTTGGAATGTGACAATAAGCCATGCTTCTGAATATCCTGAGATGACTGACTTCCGACTTCTTTCCTATGAAAACTCGTTCGGGCGTTCTCTTCCCTAATGCTCTATGAGAAGTTCTATTCTGGATATATGCTACTATGTTGCAAGCTTTTGCCCATAGATACCTAGGTAGGTCTTGATCATACAACATAGCCTTGGCTACCTGAGCAATAGTTCTATTTTTCCGTTTTGCTACTCCATTCTGCTTCAGATTATATGCAGTTGTCCACTCTCTTTTGATGCCCTCCTGGCGCAGAAATTTGTGAAGTCTTTCTCTATATATTCTCCACCATTATCTGAACACAATACCTTCATATTTTTCCCTGTCATATTTTCAACAAGAGCTTTAAACTCTCAGAAATGATTGAAGACCTCATCCTTGGTCTTTAAGAAATAGATCCAGAGCTTTCTGGAGTGATCATCGATAAAGGTGATGGAGTATTCGCCACCACTAAGAGCTCTTGTGGACATAGGACTGCAGATATCTGAGTGTATTAATCCTAACACACATTCTGCTCTATTGTTACTTCGGGAAAAAGTTTCTTTAGCGTACTTCCCTAGCACACATCCTCTACATAAGTCATCATGTTCACTACTAAGGACTGGTACCCCTGTAACAGTCTCTCTGATCATCCTCAGTGCCCCATTTTCCTGTGCCATAATTCATTTCGCTCCTTCTCACCATTACAGTTGTTGCCTATTAGTGCCATTTGTGATTCAAGCTGCAACCTATGAAACTTGTTTCTTCAAATCCCAATTTTATTTTTCTTCTTCCAGCTTGGATGTTTGACGTATACTTTCTTTCCGATGCAGTATACATCATATTCCTTGTCCTGTAGCTGAGACACTGAAATCAAGTTCATTCCTAATACCAACACATGCAGAGCATTGGTGTCTTGGATGTTGGTCCTTGCTTCCGTCTGAAATGCTATGGTGCCTCTCCCTACTGGAGTACATTTCGTTATGTTTCCCATAGTTACTTGGAAGTCAATTTGTTCTTCTTGATAGCTCGAGAAATGTTCTCATACTCCAGTGATATGAGCTGAAGCCCCATTATAAATATACCAAACATCTGCCGACGCTGAATTTTCTAGGCATGTGAATTCTTCATCTAATCTAGTTGATAAATCTGACACACTTTGAGTATCCATATTGTGCCAATTTTTTACGCTAACCTGTGCTAGCAACTGCTGCAGGAAAAACTGCATCCCACTTGAGACAACCCTCCTTGTTGAATCTTCTGCTGTGTTGTTCTTTCTCCCATTGAAAGTTTCAATTGGAAAGACTTACCTCTCTGTCGACTCACTCAGAGAGAGTTTTCCCACGAAATCCAATATTCTTGGCTTGAACTACGCAATCCTTTAGGAGATTCAAATTTTTACCCCTGTAGGAATTTCGAATTCCCTTTTCCTTTCAACACTCGGTCCTCTTTCTTTTGCTTCCCTTTAGCTCCAATACCATGTGAAAATTTCTAAATAGAAATCCTACTGTAGCGATTAATATTATTTCTTCTACTTATTATCCCAAAATAAGTTATCCACAGTATTCTTATGGAAAATATCGAAATATATTCTACTGTAGCCTTCACAATTAAAACATTGCAGAAAAGAAATGTAAGGAAAAATACTGGCACAAATATAATCACAACGACACAGTTATTTTTGGACAAATGTCCTCGAAAATCCCAATGTGGGAAAACCGGTGTAGCAGATGAGGGTTTTATTATTCTTCAGCAAATTCTCATGTACAAACTATAGCCAGCAAAATAGGAATGAGAAATTTTATAGACACTTCTTGACCAAATTCTACCCGAAGTGAGGCACTTCTTCCCCAAAATCCTTCTGATCCTTTCTGCGTCAAACTTCTCTCCCTGGCTTAGCGTCAAGCTGCCCACGCAGGCTCTGCGTCAAACTGCCTTTGCGCTGCCTCTTTCTGTGTCACCCTGTTCCTGCTCTGCGTCTTGCTACCTTACACTCTTTGAATGTGTTGACGCCTACTCTTCCTTTATCACTTGCAATTCTCCCTCTGATTCGATTTTCTCTTGCCAAACTTCGACTAGTGAAATAATCGATCTTACTCGAGTAACTGAGTATCTGCCTTTTGTGTGTTCTCCAAGTGCCCATCAAGTCTCCTCTAATAATCCTCTCGTGGATCAATCAGTGGCCCAAATTAGATTCTAATCAATGGTTAGGATCATTTGACTTGATCTTTGCCTTCTTCTAGAAGTTCAACCCACAATTTAGATTAATACCCATTAATTATTTTAATTTCCTAAGTTTAGAACTAGGGTCCCATTAAAAATAATTAATTATTTTAATAAAACTGTCTCTGGGTGGAATTTCCCAAAACGCTTTCTGGGTATTGGAAAATGCATATGTCTAAGCCCTCCTACAAATTTTGAGGCCTAGAGCACATCTGATGCTACCCCAAATCAATAGGTAACAAGGAACATTACTTCTTGGGGGAGGGATGATCTAGGATGATATCGGTGACCACCCACGTATTCCACTTGGACCCCCCAACATTGTTTTCTATCAGTTTCCTATTTTTCAGCACAGTTTCCTATTTCAGCATTTTTCTTCTATTTTTGGTAGTTTTAAGGTCTTGAACTTCTGGAGCAATTTTGAAGCCCTAAACATCGTTTTTTAGGGAAATGGGAAAATGAGAGTCTTAGAATCGCGTTTACAATCGAAAATTGTTGTCCTCAGATAGACCTTTCTAATAGGCTATCGTGCACACCAAATGAATATTGTATGCCAATATTACAGGCCCAGGAAGTTGATGTTCGATCTAACCCCATAGGGGACCATACCTTTTGGCATTTCATCTCCTAGGGTTACCTTTTTGGACGTTTATGGTTTCTCAATGTTTCTTCATGATCAAAAGGCCTCTGAACCTCATTGTAACATAGTTCAGAAATCATGTAGCCGTCACATCTCTTCTTAGATATAAGTTACCATTGCCCAAACTAGTTTGTTTCCTTTCTGCATGTAAATAGTTTTCAGCAATTTCTATTTATTAATTGAAGTTTTGTTTCACTATATCTTTGCGTTTTTGTTTAAATCTGTATTTCATTTTGTTCCTTCATAAATCTGAACACCTAAGGCCTTGGAGGAGGTCCCACTCGACTAGGGCTAAATACCAACCTCCTTGATAAGGTGAGAAAACAAGTTTACAGTCAATATCGGTCAATCATCCAGATCACGCCTTCATCCATGTTAGAGTGCCAAAAGCATTATGTAAAATGAATTGTTGCAACATGGGTAAAGTACCTCTTGAGTGGTATCCCACCTTCATTCAAGAGGATTATCGGATGGTGAGAGGTAAATGACCTGTGCAAATGGTGGAGGAATGTGTCATGTCATCATCACTGATTAATATGTAGGGCTATTGGCTGGTTGGTGGTCCAAGATAGGAGAAAAAGTTTTCTCCTATATGGTTACCCACTTTGGTGGGTAACAAACATCTTCAAGGAATGAAAACTACCTCCTTGACATGTCTGGCTTGTACCAATGGATTCCTTTATTTAGTTGGAAGTCAAATTTTGATAGGGCCTAGTCTCTTTGAGCAATCTAAATGGATTGTTTAACCTCATTGTTTGTTGTGAAAATGATCTTTCTAGTGCATTTGGGAACAAGAAAATACCATTGTCACATGATTTGTCATTAATAATGTCTTGTTTAGCTTTGAAAGTTTTAACACATTTGCTAGAAGGGCTTGGAACTTCCAAACCTTCCCATCTTTGACCCAAGACTTGCCTAATTGCTTTCTTCTTTCTTTGCACACTCGCTAAATGTCCAATTCAGAAGAAGCCTTAGAGAAAACTACAAGATATGGTAGTAATGTACTTGTTAGTCTAGAGATTTCTATCCTCTTGAAATATTTGTTATACTACACACTCATATCCTCCATGAGAGATCAATCTACTAACTCATTTTCAATTCTATTGGAATTTCTTTAAACTTTGAGTTTTGGAGTAACCCCTCTTCTTGCTGAAACAACCTATGAAGAGGCATGTTACTCGGGAAAGGAAATGTTGGACTTGCCATCCTTGCTGTGAACTCACAAGGGGAATGCTCTTGCTTGTGCTTCAACAAATATTCCTTTTGCAATGATTTCCTTTCAGTGACTATATAACTTTCTTGGGATACCTCAAGTAGTGTACCTATTAACACTTCAACCTTATTTGAAAATTTCTTGTAATAACCTCCAGGTGCTACAATAGATGTCTCCTTATTATGATGATGAAGACTTTGTGTAGTGGTTTCATTATGGTCTTCATGGCCAAATTCATTTGTGTGGTCATTAGTGTTGTCCCCTTCAAACTCTAAGTATGGGCCCCCTTATATAGAGCATTAGATCTATCATCATGCTCTTGCAATAGGTGTGCGATAAGGTCAAATTCAGATTTGCTTTTCTTTTCATGGTCATCATCAAACCTTGGTGGACCATTGAAACATATTATATATGATTTTCCTTCATTCTCTTTAAAACACAAGTTTAGATCAAGAGCACCAAAACTAATTTCTTTTGGATCTAGTGTATATTCCTCATGGGATTATACATCTTGAGGGTGTCTTTGTTGATGGTTCTTTTAGTGTCTGCAAAGGGTTCTCTGAGAAAAATATACACATCACTAAAACCGTCAATTCTTAAGTCACTGATACTCATACCTTCACCAAGATACCATGCAACATTGTGATCATGATATTCATGGTGGCCTTCATTGGTATAATCAACAGTGTTGTCTTCTTCAAGTTCAGGACACAAATGTTCTCTTGTAGCAGAATCACCATCCTTGTCTTCTTGGACAATAATTTCATCATCAAGGTTTGGATGGCTTTCAAGGGAGTGTTCCACGCTCTCTCCTAGAGAAGTATGCATGTTGTCAAAATTTGGGACCAAAACCTCTTAACTTTCTTCATGCTTTTCAAAGGGGAACATAGGGACTTCTTTTCAACAAACTCATCATCATCACCATCATCATCTTGTAGTTGTACCAAAAAGATTTCTTCTTCTAGATCTTGATATTCCTCTTCATTAATGCCACGATTTCCTTCGAAAAGATAGATAAGGTCTTCTTGCTGCAAGCCTAGTAGGTATTCCCTTGTATTTATGTAGTCTAGGGCCATGAAACCTGAGAACATTTTCAATTAAAGCTTCAAGGTAAGGAATCGTCTTAGGATTGCAAGTGTGTTTGAGCCAACCAACCTTTTCCAATCCCAAGAAAAGTATAAACAACCACATCTTGATATCTTCATGCCTTTTCTCTAATGTTGAGATATGCTTCACCATTGCCTCGACATGTGGAACAACATTAGTACATATTGACAATGCTAGAGCTGCCAATATTCAAAGGGGTCTCCCCGATATGTGGTCCCAATTAGACCTCACACCTTTTGGGATTGGATCCCCATCCGGAATACGTTCCGGTTACTATTTTCTTAAAGATTTGCCTTGGTTCTAACTGTTGGCAAGAGAGAGAGGGATGCATATGTGCCTTTAAAAAAAAAGTGAGTGTGCCTGGTGAGTGTTCAATTGTAGGTGTGTTGAGGTTCTTCTTCTGTGGAGAGGAAAAGAAAGTGAGCCTCTGAGAGAGAGGTAATAGTAACGCTACAGCGGAGACACACCCAAACAGGAGAGATTAGTCTAACATCTAGCAGAATAGTCCACAAATATGCGACGTTCATTGCAACCATTATAGCACATTCTCAATATGATAAGCACTAAAATAACCTAAATAGTTCAACTACTTTAGTACAAGTGAAAAACAAACATAAATTAACATTCACAAAACAGAGTCACAAATATTTATAATCCATGCATGAAGAACGTGTTGGCCATCAGGCATCATATATTAAGTAAAATTCCCAGGGCACATGTATACAAAAAACACCACTAGCTCTAATAGAGGATCATTGGAGCCACTACTTGCTCTTGAAAATAACTAGCTTGTCTCTCTGATGCCTTATGGGAGGAGCCAAGGTGAAAAGTCCTTTTCTTGTACAATGGTGGTGTATATATAACCAATGGGGTGATCCTTCACCTCCCTTGTGACTCTTTGACTATCCTCATGACTATTTGACTTCCTTATGTCTTTTTGACTTTTACATAACTCTTCATATTTTGTACATGTCCTTTGGACTTCCTCTTTACAATACATTTTTGAATAATAATTTACATAATCCACAAAAATGATGTGCATATGATGAATTATAACATGACATGATATGACACTGATGACATGGACTGCATGATGACATGGAAATGTCAAGTCATTCCTGTTACTTCTCGCTATGTGTCTTCATGAGAATGATCTTCTATCCACCTTTAAATGGATTAGAGATGAGGAGACTTCAGTGTCATCAGGTCTTGAGTTGTGATCGCAAATTGATGTCCCTTGTCATTCTCCTAATTGATGAACTCTCATCTTGAGCTACAAAGGTGTATTCTAGTATGTTCTCCTTCTCCATTTCCTTCATCATCTTGCCATAGCAAGATAGAGTTCTTGCATTTGCAATTCTCTCATGACAAGATGACATCAGTCCAATAAACCCCTAGTCTAAGATGTTACATGATGATCCACCAACTGAGCCGGAACCGGGTGGCAGGTCAAGGGAGAGGTTTAGTGACTGCACAATTGTGTAGCTCAAGAAATTAGCTCTCAAGGCTTGAGCCTTGAGACCGCGCAATGCACAATTCAGGCTGGGCTGAGCATGATGACTGCCCAGTTGGGGAGCTCAAGGAGCCGGGTTGAGGGCTTGATGACTAAATTTACCCACTATGTAGTGTTGGAAGGACAAGGAAGCCAGGTGACTATGAAATTGTGCAGTTCAGGAGCTTAAGGTCTAGGCTTGAAGACTGAGACGACACAATGCACAGTTCAGGCCTGGCTAGAGGGCAGGGTTGCGCAGTTTTGGAGCTTAGGGGTTGGGCTTGAGCACTAAGACTACGTAGTGCGTAGTACGTGGAGGTAGGAACTGCACATTTTGCAGTGCCAAGAGGCAGGGTTTCTGCTAGAGGGTTGAGACTGCACAATGCACAGTTCAGGATGATCGGATGAGGCTATAAGTTGCTTGGCCGGGAAGTTTTCTGAATTTTACTAAGTATGGGATCCATGAAGCTGATGTGAACAATGATAAGACTTGATTTTGATCACATGCTTAGAACAATTTACGACACAACATAGATCATCAAGAACACATGAATGACAAACTTCCCTCAGTGTGACAACTTTGCGATAGTGCTTAAAACTTTGGAAATGGGTGCAACACGTGTTTACATGGTAAGACCAACTCACTTACACAAATATTACCCCCTAAAACCACCAAAACTAGCTTTTGTACATCGTGCGACACTTAACATGCGAAAAGACAACACTTTGATTTTCTTCCAAATGGGACCAAAACACTTAGAGAAAATACGTGTGATAAGTCCTTATGTTTGTGACAACAATATATATGATCAAGGTAGGCTCCCAAATTTGGGTATAGGCCAAAATTTTAGTGGGTGTTGTAGTAGCGACAACACTTGGCGACACACTAGTAGAATTCCAACTTCTTTGTCTAGGTTGATTCTTTTGTGCAGGGCCTAGTTCCTCGAGGAGTATTTATTCATCATGCAGATCACTTGGTTTCCCCACTTACCCCGTGAATAAACATAGTCCCCTCTATCCCTTCTGTTAAACAGACATGGACAACAAGAGCAAATAGAAAGATAAATCATGCATTGCATTTTTTATTAACAATAGATGTACATTTATAGTACAATATGGTGACCGTTGGGATTCACATCCCAAGGTCCCTTGGACTGCTTTGTCCATTCGGCTTCCACGCTAACCCTTTAGGATTAGGTGTCCAACATTCCCCCCCTTAATCCGAAGGGTTATGTATGAGTCCAAGAAAAGAGCTTGTAATACAAAATGTGCAATAATGCATGGCAGCACTAGGCTGAATGTGCTGTATGAAATGTTGGTAAAAAAGGGCGGTGGTTAAGGATGGCCACCAACACTGGAACGCTTAGTGCAGTTCCTGGAACTCTTCCAAAACTGGCAAGAAGCTGAAGTCTTCTGCTAGCAGAAGTGATCCTATTGTTTTAAAGAGGGAAACCTTCAACTATAAAAGGGAGGTCTCACCCCGCATAAAAGGTAAAACTTCAACCTGAAAAGGGAAGTCTAAACCTGTGATGGTTTAAGGATGACCAACAACTCTGAAATGCTTAATGCAATTCCTGGAACTCTTCCAAAACTGGCTAGAAGCTGGAGTCTTCTACTAGAGGAAGTGATCTCAATTTTGTTCCCGGAACTCTTCCAAAACTAGCAAGAAGCTGAAGTCTTCTGCTAGAGGAAGTGTCCCAGATTGCCCACTGAAGGCATGTTCATGGGCATCTTTGTCTCTGGCTACAACTCTGGAACTGGTGTGGCAGGTTGTGGCTCAGGCTCACTTGATGTGACTTTGAAGCTTGTAGATGACCATCATTTCCCCCCCTGTTAGATACAAGGTGAGATGATGGAGAAACCTCAACTGCAAGATTGTTCAATACTCTGGAACAAGTTTTGACATGTGTTTGGAATATTTTCTTGGCTGTTGATGCCCATTGCCAAGAAGCGATCCATCCTAGATGAATCTTTGTTCTTGCAGGACGTTTGTTTCAGAAGCATCTGTGTGAAGAATGACTGGTTTTATGACAGTGCTTACATGGATGAAGATCAAAACAGTGATCTTTCAGATGGCCAACTCGGTCACAGTGTTGGCATTTCACAATCTGTTGTTGTTGTTGCTGTGGAAGAGGGGCAGAGTCCTGAACAGGCCGAGCTGAATTGGTCATGAGGAGCAGAGTGAACTATCATAAGAAATGCCGGCACTCTGAAAGCTAAATGGGCCTGGCATAGTCTGGAAATATGAAAGGACAAGTCCTTGTCATATCCAAGAACCGGTTTTTTGTGCTTGTTGTGGACAAGCTGTTTGCCCAGAGGTTCTGTGATGGGCTTGGGAAGTGCAGACTGAGTTTCTGCATCTGCCATGTACAACTGCTGCATTATTTTGAAGAATTGTAACATTATTGACTTGCTTGTTTATAGGGGAGTCTGCTTCATCTTCTGAACAGAGGAACAGGTTCAGAATGATGAACTCATTGTTGTAGTTCTTACTCGGCGCTGAAGCTGAGATTCAAGCTGCAAAAAATGCAAATCTTTCCTGTGGCATTTTGTAGACATGTCTGAATTTCTGAGAGAGATCCTATGCTGATTTGTAATGTGTCATCAACAGTAGATTGTATAAGAGTTTTCATGAACTCTAATACTTCACTGATTCTGGCCATTTATGCGTTAAAAACTAATCAAAACTACTACTTAATGCAAAAAAGTAATACCCACTTACAATATACAACAATATCCTTATAAATGTGCAACAAATGATTAGTTTGCAACAAGAAGCAACAGGTAGAATTCGAAGATGTTGAACCGGATCAACTTGAATTGCTTTACAGTAGGCCAAGAAAGTCTTGAAGTATACCAGAAAGCAACTTAAGTATTCATTCAACACTATAATTCTTTCTTTCTCAAAATTTGTAAGGAGTCAACAAACTAGATAATGCATATTCGTTCTTATTGAAAACTTTTATATCTCAATCACCTGATATAGACATATAATCTTAGTAATAGCATCTTCAATAGACCAAGTTCTGACACCCAATTTCGTTAGCTCATCAAAATTGTCTCTTGAATATGAAGTATCAAAAAACTGCAGCAATGTCTCTCAAGCAGTTCCTTCTAAAGCTGAATTAGGTCTTCCACCTCTAGCTATTGCAAGAACAGTTAAAAACCACAGAACTTGCATCTACTACAACAGTATAGGATGCCTCTAGCTATCAAGTTCTCGGATATTGAAGCTCCATTAGAACCCTTCAATCAACCATGGAGTGGCGGTTTGGAGAGCCACAAATGACGGTTTCAAGCCACTGCACTTCCGCTTCAATGGAGCTGACAATACATAAGCTCTATTTGATGCTTGCCATTCAAGTAGATCAGTATTATGTTATATCAATGTGTGAAAACGCCACAAATCCGCTTCCATTCTATCCCAAATTCAATTCATCGTCCACCACCAATGGTGCTTCAGAGACACTATTTTGGGAGACCTGTGGTTTCCATACTGATGAGCATTTCCTTTACACTTTTTAATCAAGGTATCATCCTTACCCTGGCAATCTCCAGGTGACACGCCTCGAATTTTTATTTGCTCGTTTTGGAGAAGACTAGAAGATAATCGAAACAACACAATTTCATCGTCAAATCACTGATTAAGCATCCTTCGATTAAGCATGACTATTAGATCGTTTCAAGTATGGAAATAAATTTAGTCCATAGAAGCAGCCTGTAACAAAGTCAATTACATACATCAATAATCAAAACTCTGAAAGGCCCATTAACAAAGCGAACCATTAACTTTTCTGGCAATAGGAAGACGCAAAGGATTTCATAACGAATCTTGAAAGCCTATATATGCGTGCACTGTTAAACTCTGATTGAAAATCAAACAACGTCCAGATTCCTCTTTTAGGTTTAATGATTACATGCATTCTACGCCCTGATTTGTAGATCCCCTCTTTTGGGAAATGGGGGCAGCTGGATTGAGATTTTCGGTTGCATGCGTGATTCTAATGGTTAGCATCCTAAGCCTTGAGAATCCATGATGTCGGAGGGATTTTCAAATTCCTAGACAGTTAGAATACCATTCACGCATTCAATACTTCAAAAATTCAAACGCATATACCATACAGCGCGTTCAACACCATTGGACCGGGACAACGTTTCCTGTAACCTATCCCAAAAAAGAATTATCTGTATAAAACTCTGGCTAACTACAGTAGGCCGCTTTGAGATCTCATCTAAGACTTGGAGCAACAATTATATCAAACCCACAAGCACTCTATGTTTTGAGAACTGCAACAAATCAAACCCGAAAACCCTTTGCGATACCGGGTACCTTAGAATAAATGCAGAATCCGAGGAGGACCGACGGCCCTTTTCATTTATTTGCTCAAAGAAGATGGGAAGAGGCAAATTCAAGGGCAAGCCCAAAAGGCGCAGGCACTTCTCAACAGTTGAAGAAATACGTGCAGGGACTTCTGCCAAACCTCGTGGCTTCAGGCAGGAAGAAGAGCCGAATGAAAAGAAGGAGGCCATGACCACGAAAGTCCACATAAATACATCATATTCACAAAACAAAAGCAGGGCCCTTGAGAAACCCAGATTTAATTCTCAGAGTCCAAAGATGAGTCGAACAGTACCATCTTTTCGAGTCCCCTCAAACAGTAGTCGCTTTCCCTTCAACCCCCACAACAGATCTTTGGCAACGAAAGCTCAGTGGACAGATGCGTTAATGGACAGAGCCAAGACGTGCTAGAACGGTTTTGGGTTATGAGCGAATTCAGGGCAGCGCAGGTGACGAAAGAGGCGTTATGTCAGAGGAATATCAGACAAAGAGTGTTACAGATAATGAAGACAAGGCCACCACTATTCAAGGCAGTTCAGACCAGTTGCTCAGGGAATAACAACATCTCATTTTTTTTAACTAAAGGATAAACCCTCAGAAAGAAAACATGCCACACATCATGGCTCTGATACCATGTTAAACACACATGGGGAGTGAGAACAAATAGGAAAGATAAATCATGCAGTACGCTTTTATTGACAAATGATATACATATATAGTACATTATGTGACCGTTGGGATTCACATCCCAAGGTCCCTTGGACTACTTAGTCTATTGAACTTCCACACTAACCCATTTAGGATTAGGTGTCCAACATATCCTATTTAAAAACAAATTTTTATAAAATTGTATTTATATGTTAGTTCATGTATCTTTCATAAACATTGAATTTGCATTATGTGTGATTGCAATGTAGATACATTTCGTATAGATGTGTAATGACTTTCATGCTCAAAATATAGAGTTGAGAGATAACATTTAAAACAATATTAAAAAACGAAAATTGTTTCAATATAAATTTTAAAGAAATTTTTTTAATATCAATTATAAATATAATATTTTAATTGTCCATATATATATATGAGACAATTGAAAGTAGAAATTTATTATTCTTAAATTCCTTTCATATGGAATAGAGAGGTGACACATATATATAAAAAACGAAAATGAAGTTTAGTTATACCTTTAAGAATTTAATACCTTTAAATATATGATAGATTTAAGGTTAGCGTTAATATTAATTAAAACATTTTAATAATGTGAATATAAAAGATATGCCATTAGCTTTATATTTAAGATAAAGTTGAAAAATAATATATACTTATCTATTTTAACTCTAAATTTGTTTTTCAAATTACTACAAATTTATTAAATAATTATTTTTTCCCTCTTTCCAACAATTTATTATAGTAATCACTCTTATATCATAACCTTGTTTATCTTTTTATTTAATTAATTAAACTGCTTACTTCGAATCTTTTCTTGTAACATATTACATTAATTGTTTTTATCTTTTTATTATATACTTGTTTTTTTTTGTAATTTTGGTAGATCCTTCCATTTTCATTAAGATATAAGAAAGTTACATCCACATATGAATAGTTAGGTGACCTCGACGTCCCCAAAGGAAAACCAAGTCTGTTGGTAACCTAACACCTAACACCATGATAAACCATCCAGTAGCAATAAGTAATAAGTTTTTCTACCCAACCTATATAAGTCTGTATGTCTTTTCCTTGTCTAAATACTATTGGTGTATGAACATAAAAAACAAAATTTTGGAAATTAAAACCTATCCGAATATATAATAATAAAAAACTGAAAACATATAGCAAACTACTCTTCTCCCTCGGCAGATGCAGAATCTACCGGAGTGGGATACTTAACATTGGAACCCCGCAATACTGTCTATGAAAGAAGGCAAGGGAGGTGATCCTCGATTCAACGAAGGCATCCATCTTGTTTTTGCAGCTGAAACTGTAGTTTCTAGAAGTCCTGCTTGTAGTTGGGGAAGTCCTACATCACTATTGCCATACTCACAGATATTTGCTCCAAGGCCTTTTCCAAGATAATTTTCATAGACCAGTATAGGTACAAATTCTGTTTAAATTGGGTAACGCGCTCTCGGATATGCCTGGGATCCAACACCGTCGCTCGCCAATCCTCCATCTCAATGTCCATCGAGCCCTCTTGTCGGTTCAAAGCAACTTCCCACTCCTCGATTAACCGCCTAATTTCCTTGCTGGTCCCTTCACGATATGTTGTGGCCGCATCATTTATGAAGCTAACTAACGTTTTGCAGCCCCTCGTTTTGCCCCCAGAGGAGTTGGGCTGCTCTTCCTATGCAGTCACCCGCGTTCTCTTGCCACGACCTCTAACATTCGCAGCCCGTGCCATTGCCATGAACTCATAGTGCGTAGTGAAAAGGTGGGTATGGCGAAATGCTTGTACGGGTGGTGGCCCGAGCCTAGAAGCTTTTCGCTTTAGGTGACCCTAACGCCCCACACACCTGCCATGGGAGAAGCATGGAACAATAATTTCCATGGTAAAATTTGATGAACTTCCTCTGGTCTTATCTCATGCACCCCATCCTTGCCATCCAACCCAAACAGAGACTCAACTTCCACAAGCCAGAACCAATTATCATAGTAATCAGAAGAAGAATTTAAGAGACCAACGAGACTTACATCATAAGTGTAGTCCCCGTACCCAGACTGTCACAAATCTTCATATTTAACCCTGCAAAGACTTCCACAGAGGCAAAAGGAACGAGGATTGTCAAGACAGAGAGAGAAAAACTTACGGTTCTAGGGCCAACATACATGTAGGGAGAAAAACTTCAACCCATCCCCAGGAAATCCAATGAAACTAAGCCTAGAGACAAAGCTAACGATGACCCATCCCCATTTCCAAGATTATCAAACCAAACCAGAAAAAGAAGGTCCTAAGGGCTGACGATAGATGCACAAATCCCATATAACCCCATCCGAGAAAGAAGAATTTCGAATCGAACAGACACAGAGACCATGTCTGTCAACATGGCATACTACATCATGGAAACAAGCACCGACAACTTCCTGAAACCCCGTTTGCTCCCAACCTCAAGCAAGTCGACCCTATGCAGACCCAAATCCCATAACGAGACACGCTGATGCATGGAGGAGGGAGAGAAGAAGCAGGACACATACTAGTTTACCCTCACCCGAAGAAGATTAACCCACCACCACCTCACCTGGAGCCTTGTCATTCCTCTGCACTCAACATCACCCTTCCACTCTTCTTTACCTTGCATAAAGAACCTACCTTCAACTCTCACAAAGCGCTTGACACAATGCCAGACCCAAGACACAATGTCGCTGCCACCTCCTACGAGAGTATTAACCTCTTGCATGCAAGGAGCCATCGCACCTATCACCTCGAGCATGTGGAGGGTGGTGGGTTTGTACCCCAAGGTCCTTCGCATTTAACTACCTTGATAGGAGTGTTGTCCAGCTCACACCCCAATCGGAATTTTTTTTATTAAACTTATTATAACATATAAATATGACATGACATTACTTCGCATTTAACTACTTTGATAATAGTGCTGTCCAACTCACACCCCAATCGGAATTTTTTTTATTAAACTTATTATAACATATAAATATGACATGACATTACCAACATGTGACTCTTATTATTTATTATTGATATAAAACCCTTAATTTTATATATTTCTTTTTCAAATTTATATTTTATATTTAACCATTCAAAATTAAACTACACAAAAATAATGTAATAAATGATTTCAACCCATAAAAAAAATAAAAATTTCAATTTTTTTATATAATAATTTCACCAAAACTTTATATTTTTTTTAACAAAACAGAAAACAATATAACCGGTATATACAAATATTTATGATGTTGTTTACCAATACGCAATATTTATGATGTTTACAAATTTAGTGGATTTGGTTATTTTTCAGATAAATTTTTTAATTTTAACGCTTACAAATTCCTCTGAAATATTCAATACTAAGAAATTAATATTTCAACTATTCTTCCTCTAAAAATATTCAATACTCAGAAATTAATATTTCAAACTTTTCTTCCTCCACTATATTGGATCTCTATTCATAAATATTATTTTAATTTGAGTTAACAATATGAAACGCCTTAAAACGCAATCGATGTATAGAGCGGTGTGACTATCCAAACATTAACATTATTGGCTGACATACTCCTAAACTCACATATATCGGGATTCTGATGGATTCTGATTTATCACATTTGTGAGTTGTTTGGAGAGCCATTCTCATTGGTTGACATACTCCTATTCTCACATATACCGGGATTCTGATAGATTCTGATTATTACATTTGTGAGCTGTTTGGAGAGCCATTGTCATCGGATGGAGCTACTGACTAACCTGAAGTTGCCATCGTAGAAGCGATGGACGAAGAAGAAGCGGTGGGCCGTGTAAGATTTGGGGTGTTGGCATGTGCGGACATCGTTCGAAAGGTGGGGAGAGCAATCGGTATGGCGAAGGGGTCGACCATCCATGCCTTGGGGAGTCGATCTCTGGAGAAAGCCCAGGCCTTCGCTGCTCATAACAATTTCCCAACACGCACGAAGCTCTATGGGAGTTATCAGGAGGTCATAGACGATGCAGATGTGGATGTGGTGTACATCCCTCTGCCCACAACTCTCCACCTTGAGTGGGTCATCAAGGCTGCTCAGAACAAAAAACATGTTCTGCTGGAGAAACCCCCCGCCCTCACCGTTGAAGATATGGATAAGATGATAGAAGCCTGTGATCGCAATGGAGTTCAATTGATGGATGGCACAATGTGGGTGCATCATCCCAGAACCACCAGAATGGCGGAGCTCCTCAACAACCCTCAGCCTTTTGGCAACGTGAAAGAGGTACTACTAACAATACTTTTGACCATGTATGTATGCCTTTATGTATATATCTATCTTTACATTATCTGATAGGGCAGGGCATTGGCAGTGAATTCGTATCTTATTGGGAAAGAGTTCTGTATGAGAATAGTTCGTTATTAATGTGTATGTGCGTGCATACCTTACCCTCAATGAAAATATTAAAATGAGATGTAGTGAGCTTACCCTTAGCTAAGGTGCTGTAATTGAGGGAATCTATTCTACCAAATATGCCTGGCGATTGAACCTTTTCCCATCTGCATGAAGGTCTTCACAGGTAAGATGGCCTAGGAGCACGGGCAAGACAGTCTACAAGCAGTGAAACATGTCCCTTTGGGCATTTGAATCTTGAACCAAGACCCATTGACCCTTTGGGGATTTGAACCTTGAACTAAAACTCATTGACAATTCGTAATATTTAATTTTGGAATGGCTTTGAATTTTTGGTGGATTCAGGAAAATATACAAATCATTTTCAATTCCGCATTCATAGAAGATAATAGTTACATATGATTATATTTTATAGGAATGATGCATTAATGGCCTATGTGGACCCTCCCAAACTAGGGTGAGAATATCATTGCTAATAAGCATGAAGTTACATTTAAGTCTGAGCTTTGCCATTTAAAAAAAGAAGAATAATTTGCTTTTATCATCATAAGAACAATATTACATGGAAAGCCATAAACTCTCTACTGCCGTGGCCTACCATACTGGAAACCATACCAACTACAATCGAGGAGAGATTTAGTCCAAAATAGGCTATTCAAAACCAAATGAGAGCCATCATAACGACTAAGAATGGCTCTGCCAGTATGACATGTTTGAGATACCTCAAAATCGGGCTTCAATACATATAGCCCATTACACACTTTAAACATAAGAATTTGTAATGCTAAGATAATAGACGACATAGCAGCAGAAACCTGCATCATGGCAACAGAAAACAATTATAACAAAATTAAGGTGAGGTGGAGACCTTGATCGGATCATGAGCAGCTAGACCAGCAGGAGGAGCAAGGGTATTGAGACGAGTGAGCACACTTTCTATGCATGCAAGCCTGTCATCCATGTCCCCGTGTTCCATTTGTATCTCATCGAGTTGAAACATGATCACCTGCTTTGCTTCACTTCTCCCTATAGTAAGCACACATTGATTTTGCCAACCCTTCGTGTGCCCAATATCTGGCATCCAATCTGCCAATGAAGCTAAAACCTTGGCTTCAGATGCTGCTTCTCACTTAGTCATGACCTCCTCTCCAACAGATTGAATTTTCTCATGAATTGCAGGAGGAGTTTGTTGATGGTAGAGATGAGCAAAACCACAGTCCTGAGAGCAAGCACGAGAGCCAACAAGAGTTCCTTTGGACCTAGCTCGTGGCACAAATGAGCTCTTTGCCTTGACATGGGGGAAAATTAGAGTGTTGTCCAAGATAGGGGGAAAAAGCATTGCCAAGACATGGGAAGGTTTGTTGAAGGGCTCGGGCCAAGAATGCAAGGTCGAGAACTCGAGAGAGCAGGCATGGGAAAGGCTATAGAGAACCAACGAGAAAGGAAACGAGGTCTGCATGAGAAGGTGCGCAGAGGGGAGAGGGTGACAATGTAGAGGGGGAGACGAATACCCAGGAGAGAGATTGAGAAAAATGACCAAGCATTTAACTTCTCTAACACAAAATTGAATAAGGCAAGCTTGACGCCTTCATACATGCATAGTAAACCATTATTAAAAATTGAAACTGGAAACACTAGATTGGCTACTTACCCAAGCAACCTGAAATGAGCCAACAAGCTGCCTCGAGTATCTTGAGCTATGGTAGCTTGGGAGGTATTCTTCACTAGCTTGGTGTATTAGCTTGTGAAGAGCACTAATCAACCTTATGGATGCTTTCTTAAGTGGAGTAAGTGATTATTGAACTCCTTCCTAAGTTTGAACTTAGGAAAAGTACGTTTGATGTGTTATATTCTTTTGTTGACTTATTGGGCCAAAGTCTAAGGTTATGGAGGTAAATAATTTAAGTGACCAAGACCTAATATGAGCCATTGATCTCAAGAGGCGAGATGAGGGATGATCTCATCCCTCCATCTCTTTGGAGTGCTAGGGTTTGATTAGGAGGCTTAGGGGAGTTTGATATAAGTCATACCCATGAGGTGAAGGCGCATCATTTGAGAAAGGGCGAATTGGGCAGATCAATTTGTTGAGAGAGAGAGAGATATATATATAGAGAAAGAGAGCGACTAGTTGGTGGAAGACGGAGGGATTTACCAGGAAAATTATCAGCAACCAAGCCAAGTGAAATAGGGCCACATGTGTCACGTCCCCAATTCTTTTTTCGTTAAATTGGCCGGATGCGGCACCGCCTAAGTAATTAACATGTTCCATTGTTATCTTACTTTACGAACTACTCCCTAATATTCATCTTCATTCATGAATAACATAACATTAATGTGTGGAATCCATTAACATTATAACATCAACAATATAGAACAACAGGAGAACACATTCATATGAACAACAATCTTTTATTATATAAGTATGAGAATGTTTACAATGACCGGGAGCTATGCTCCATCGGCGTTACAAAGTTGGGCATGACCGCACAATGGTCTCACCCTCCAACCCAACATACAACACACGAGTTCTTTGTCAAGGCGGGTAGGCGTGCCTGTGCACGACCCTCACCCGAGATACAACCAAAACCCATTCAAAACTTCGGTGGGCGGGTGCCCTCACATGCCCACCACCTGTGTCTTCAACCGAACACCCTCATACCAAGACCGCGTATAACCTCGCCCGGCTGGCAGGCGCATAACCTGCGCCTCGCTGCGGTTATACTCCCTCGCTTGCACCTTTTGATTGATGATCGAAGACCGAAGTGCGATGTCCACATGCCAACCTTCCATCGCATATGTATACGATGTCTTCGTGTGGAGGTCGCGCCCTCGGCCGACCCTCCATCCATCTCCAACTGCCGCGTCTATGCAAATAATACAACGCCATTGTGTGGTCAGCCTGCCCATGGCGCGGGACCGCCCACCAACTCGCCCTCCATTTGCCTTCGCTCCTCGGTCAGCTTCTCAAGATGAGCTCCCCCAACTCGCCCATATAAATGTGGAACACCAACCTGCCCGCGTATGTTAGGGTCCGACCCTAACCCCCTTATTTATGTAGTGGGATCACGTCATAATAAAGAGTCAATAAAGCCCATATTAATAATTGTAAGTGGTTAACCCGCTATTTATTAAGGGACCACAGTTAGTTGCAAATGGGCCTAGTATTAAATAGATGGTATTAATAAAACCCATGGTATTACATGTATGAGTCATATATAAAGGATAGAAACTCCCTGTGAGGAGCATCGTGTCTTATTTTTGAATTGAGCTCTGCTCTATTGGAGGTTGCCCCCCCTCGAAGAGGCCAGTGAACATTGCTTTTGAATAATAAAATATTTGCTGTTGACTCTCACTATTCTATGTTCTGGGTATTTTTTCTTTGCATATTCTGTATTTGGGTATCTTTTGCAGGTTAAAAGCATAATAAGTGGTATCAGAGCTCTTTCCAGGGCCGGTGGGATCTCCATTTCTTAGGAATTTTTTTTTTTTTTTTGGCTAGAGACGTGTTCCGGCGTCTTTAAACCACGGGATCTGTCGTTGAGCGCATAAACCTGCGGATTTGGGGAGGCATGCACGCAGGAAATACAAGAGGTGGTCACGCTTGTTGGACTCCCTTGTAACCCCTATGGGTACCCCTTCGAGTAGTAGCGCATTAGACTAAACCGCGTACGGACTGTCTTCCACATACCTTCTGGGTATATCGGAAGACCCCTAGCTCCTCTGCAACCTAGCCATAGATAAACCGTCGGCTGTCTTGCTGCTACAGTACACCGAGAACAGCACTCGCAGAGATTACTCGCCCGTACGATAGGGTAGTCGGGTTGTACGACTAAGGGTACGGTTGATCCTCCTTAGTTAGAGCGGTGATACATTGGGCTGAGTACTATTGTCAGACCCTTATGTATATTGCGATCTGTAGCACCTGACACTCCTCAAGACCATAGCTCCCTTTTATCTTGGGATCACGCATCATCTCGGCCAGATCCACTCGCGTAAAAAGGGGTGCAGCAGCAGCAAACATCAGTCCGATCTATTAGATCCATCAGATCCGCAGCAGCAATCTATTCCGCCACTCAGAGCTATCTGATCCGCCATTCAGATCTCTCAGATCCACCTGATCTGAGTAGTTGTGTGGGGTTCCTATACCGGAGCATGATTTTCGCAGGACTTTTGACAGCATTGACATTTTGAGGATTCGGTGACTGCAGTATTCCTAAGGAAGGAGTAAAACCGGGGCGCTTTATCATTTTCAACCTTAAAGTAAAGGTTTAGATCGACTTCACTTCTAGTGAATCCCAACTTCATGAGATAGCTATTGATACTCTCATATCGATACTCTGAGATGGCGCAGGACCTTTTGATTGATGGGCTAGATCACCAAAGGTGATCTAGTCTGAGATCTCCCGGGGCGCTTATTGGTGATCTAGCCCATCAGAATCAGGACGACGAGCTGAGCACAGTGGTACCATTCAATTCTTAGTGAAAAAAATTTTGGCGGTCCCAAATTTTAAGAGCATCAGGTCGGTGCATGGTAGCAACTAGAGCTCAAGCGATGGCCAATGAGAGGATGGACAAACTTGAACAAATCTTGCAATCCATCCAAACTCAGCTTGACAATCTAACAATATTAGTCCCGAGCGCAATTCCGAAGGGCAAGGAGGTAGCCCATGAGAAAGAGTATATTGGCAATGGACACAGTGAGGGTGAGTCTAGCCATTCTCCTCACCTCTGGGGCTCCCAAAAACAACAATCCCGTCCGAGACCTCCCAAGTTGGATATGCATAAATTTGATGGTTCTCACCCGGCGACATGGATAGCACAAATGGAGCAGTATTTCAATTTGAATAACATCCTAGATGATGAGACTCAGCTTATGGTGGGGAGCATGTACTTGGACAATGAAAGATGGCAATGGTGGGAATGGCATCAACGTTGCAATGCACCTTTTAGGACTTGGGACAAATTCAAAAAAGCTCTTACAGACCACTTTGACCAGGAATCTTCTTTTTTGGGTCGTCTTGACTCTTACTAAGCTCTGACAGACGGCACAGTGGATGAATATATTACAGCCTTTGAAGTCTTAGCCTTCCGCACTAGGGGTCTCTTAGATGTGTTCTACACGGAATGTTTTATCAGCGGTCTTAAAGAGGCCATAAAAGCCCACGTCCAACTGCACCACCCTGCCACATGGATTGAGGCTTGCAAGGTAGCTCGTAACGTGGAACGTGTTAGCATCCCTGGCCACTCGCCCAAATTTCATCGCGAAGGGTCGCCCCACACAGGTTCACAGCATGACTCAAACACTTAAGGTTCAAAAGGTGTCACCAGTAGAAATGGCCGAAAGAAGAAAGCATGGATTATGTTACTACTGTGATGAAAAATACTCCCCAGGTCACAAATGCAAGGAGCCCAAATTTTTTCAAATTGATGCCACTGATTACAGCTCATCAGAGGAAGATCCACCACTTGAGGAACCTGAGGCGGTAGAAGAAGACAACCAAAAGGACAATGTCCCTGACGAACCAGTTATTTCACTGCATGCTCTGGCAGGGATTTCTTCACCTCAAACTCTCAAAATTAGAGGTTTTATTAAACATCGCCCAGTAGTAGTCCTGATTGATAGTGGAAGTACACATAATTTCATCCATCAAAAAGTTGCGGAAGCAGTGCATTGTTTTGTACGAGCAGTTTCTAACTTCCAAGTCCAAATTGCGGATGGGGGCACAATGAAATGTGAAGGCCGCTGTGAAAATGTCAAACTTCAAATGGGGGATTATCAGTTGAAGACCCACATGTTTGCAATACACATGGGTGGGTGCGACATTGTCCTAGGGGCTGAATGGCTTCGCACTCTTGGGCTAATCACAATGGATTTCCAGGAGTTATATATGAGTTTTAAGTAGAACAACTCCACACATACCCTCCGTGGACTCCAGGAGGGAGCCCCCTCTATCATCAGCTCACATAGGATGGAAAAATTGCTAAAAAAGGGGCATCATGGAGTTATAGCTCAATTTAATGCCATCCAGGCAGTCGAAACCAAGTCTCTGCCGATTCATCCGGAGATGCAACAGATTTTAAATAACCATCTACCGGTCTTTGACAAGCCTCATGAGCTTCCAGCCTCGAGAGGGGAACATGATCATAGCATCACCTTGGTTCCTGGGGCCCAACCCCCAAATGTGTGCCCCTACAGATATTCGTTCACCCAAAAGAATGAAATAGAAAAAATAATCAAGGAACTTTTGGAAGCAGGTGTCATACGTCCTAGCATTAGTCCTTATTCATCACCGATGGTCATGGTACTCAAGAAAGATGGGGAATGGCGGATGTGTCCAGACTTCAGGGCCCTCAATAAGTTGACAGTCAAAGATAAATTTCCCATCCCGGTGGTTGATGATTTTCTCGATGAACTCAATGGGGCTCAATTCTTCACTAAGCTGGATCTTCACTCAAGCTACCACCAAATTCGCATGAAGGAAATCAACATTCCAAAAACCGCTTTCCAAACTCATGAAGGCCATTATGAGTTCTTGGTCATGCCATTCAGTCTTTGTAATGCCCCATCTACTTTTGAGAGCCTTATGAACCATCTTCTCAAACCATATCTCTGAAAATTCGTTCTTGTCTTCTTCGATGACATCCTCATCTATAGTTGCACTTGGGCCGCACATCTTCAGCATGTAGATCTACTCTTGCAACTGCTTTGCAAGCATAAATTATTTGTTAAGATGTCCAAGTGTTCATTTGGCATGGAAGAAGTTGATATTTGGGCCACATTGTGGGGCGTGTAGGTGTCAAGGTGGACCCCAAAAAGATCCAGGCAATGCAGGATTGGCCTCAACCTAAGACTTTGAAGAGCCTGAGAGGATTTTTGGGTCTCACAGGCTATTATCGCAAATTCGTCCGCAATTATGGGCACATAGCGAAGCCTCTCATGCAACCCCTGAAAAAAAATTCATTCTTCTGGAATGAGGATGCACAACAGGCATTTACAACTCTCAAAAAGGCAATGTGTTCCACTCCAATCTTAGCACTACCGGATTTCATCAAATCTTTTGTCATTTAATGTGATGCTTCAGGTACAGGTATTGGGGCAGTTTTAATGCAGGAAGGTCAACCTTTGGCCTTCACAAGCCAACAACTAAGTGGGAAGAATCTGGGTCAATCTACCTATGAGAAGGAAATGATGGCCATCTTACATGCAGTAGAGACCCGACGACCTTACTTACTGGGGCGACGTTTCCAAATCCGCACAGACCATCACAGTCTTAAATATTTTTGGAGCAACACCTATCCTCCCCACAACAAAATAAATGGCTTGCCAAAATGCTGGGATATGATTATGAGATCGTTTACAAAAAAGGGCAAGAAAATAGGGTAGCAGATGCATTATCTCGCCAATTTGAGGAAGACAACACCCTGCTAGAAACTTCCCTTCCCATTCCTGAATGGATTGAAGAGGCTCACAAGGAATGGTTTTCACATCCTGGGCTCTCCCAACTCATTTCTCAATTGCAGGTGGATCCAAATCCCAACAAGGGCTACTCGTGGCAGAATGAGATTCTTCGCTACAGGGACAAAGTCGTAATATCACCAACATCCAGCCTCAAAAGTCGCATTTTGGCATAATTGCACTCATCCCCCCTTGCAGGACATTCAGGCTTTCAGAAGACGTATGCTCGCACCAGAAGATCATTTTTTTGGACAGGCATGAAAAAGGACATCCTTACTTTTGTAGTAGAATGCGATGTCTATCAACGCCACAAAGGGGAGACTGTCAAAGCACCAGGCACATTACAACCATTGCCCATCCCGGGATCAATATAAACGGAGGTTTCTATGGATTTCATTACAGGTCTTCCGGAAACAAGTCAGTCATCATGATGGTTATGGACAGACTTTCGAAGTATGCTCATTTCTGCGCCCTACCCCACCGGTTTACACCGACTTTGGTCGCTCAATCTTTCATGGATCAGATCTTCAAATTGCATGGCATGCCCACTTCTATTGTGTCCGATCGTGACCCGATCTTCACTAGTAATTTTTGGCAGGAACTCTTCTGGCTACAAGGCACCCAACTAAAACTCAGCACTTCCTATCATCCACAAACAGATGGTCAAACTGAAGCTGTCAACAAATGTCTGGAAACCTACCTTAGGTGTTTCACTTCAGAAAAGCAACATCTTTGGGTACAGTGGGTTACCTCTGGCTGAATGGTGGTATAACACCAACTATCATGCCACCACCAAAATGACCCCCTATGAAGCAGTATATGGTCAACTCCCTCCTTCCCTTACTTCTTATATCAAGGGATGTTCAAAGGTACAAGCAGTGGATCAACTCCTACAAAACCATGCAACCATGCTCGCCCATCTTAGAGAGAATCTTCATCAAGCTCAAAACCGCATGAAGCAATAGGTAGACCAGCATCGCTCAGAGCGCCAATTTCAAGAAG